>JAULJL010000025.1:4700000-5012500 GCA_030761205.1 Fremontodendron californicum | reverse complement strand
CTGGATAGAATGGTCAGAAGATTCCTTTGGGGTGGTTCTTCGTCGGTGATGAAGATGCATATGGTTAATTGGAAGTCTGTCTGTAATACCAAGGAATTTGGAGGACTCGGTCTAGTTGATTTAAGGCTTAAGAACAGAGCGCTGCTCAATAAATGGATCTGGAGATTTGGAAATGAGCGTTCCTCTTTATGGAGATCAGTCATTGCCGAGAAATATGAGTCATCGGTGGGTAATCTGCTTCCTTCATGCAGCCGGTATCGGAAAATGTCCCCAACCTGGAAAAACATTATTCGACCCCTTATGCCTTCAAATCATTTTCATCCTTTTTTGTATGCTGGGTTGTGTTTTCTTCCAGGTGATGGCAGCTCCATAAATTTTTGGCAGGATGAATGGATCGAAGGCGTTATCCTTAAAGAGCAGTTTCCAAGAGTCTTTGCGGTAGCTGTTTCTAAAAGCGGGAAAGTAGCGGATTTTGGCAAATGGCTTAATAATCAATGGCATTGGGAGGTTAACCTCCGAAGAAGATTGTTCGATTGGGAGCTTCAGGAGTGGGAATCCCTGTTGGATCTGCTGGGAAATCAAGTGCTCTTCAGAAACTCCTTTGATTCAGTTGTTTGGAAGCACACCTACAGTGGCGTTTACTCGTCTAATTCTTTCTGCCATTCTGTGTTGAGTGAGTCCTCACTTAAATGGGATCATTGGAAATTTATATGGGCCGGTTATGCGCCTCCGAAGGTGGAAATCTTTTGCTGGCAAGTTTTGAGAGGCAGCGTTGCTACCAAAGTTGAACTCAGCAAGAGAGGTCTTATTGTTAATGGTCCGATTCTGTGTCCACTATGCAATCTGATGCCTGAAACTACAGAGCATCTGTTTTTTACATGCAGAGTCTCATGGTTTGTGTGGGCTCATTGCTGTCTTTCTTGGGGTATTTCTTGGTCCACGCCAAAGAGTGCCGTGGGTTTTTTTCTTGCGTGGCAGCATGCGTTCCCAGCAAATCATTGCAGCAAATTGTGGAGAATGTGTTTTTTTGTTGCACTTTGGTCTATTTGGTTGCACAGGAATGATATTGTTTTTAATAGGAAAAATGTTGCTGTTTGGCAGTTATTGGACTCTATTAGACTTAGACTCGCTTTATGGTCCAAGGCTAAATGGCCTTGTGAGGAAGGGCTGCTTTCGCAGTCCAAGTGGTCACCTGCTATTTGTCGAATGAAGAGGGAAATGAAAGTTGGTGTTGATGTGAATTGGAGTAAGCCATTTGCCGGCTGCCTTAAGTTCAACGTCGATGGTTCGGTGCGTGGTAACCCCGGTCCTGCGGGGATTGGCGGTATTTTGCGCGACAATCAAGGTATGGTGAAAGCAGTTTTTTCTAAATCTATCGGTTCTGCTAAGGCATTTGAGGCTGAATTAAGGGCCGTCAAAGAAGCCTTCCTCATTTTTGGTGCTTCGTCTTGGGTGCTATCGCATAAACTTATAATTGAATGTGATTGCCAGATGGTTATTGCTTGGGTTAGGAATCCGAGTAGAGCCCCATGGCGGATTTTGAGAATTATAAGATCTCTAGAGTCTGTTCGAGCTGCGGTTCAAAACTGGGAAATTGTTCATATTTTGAGGGAGGCTAATGGTGAGGCTGATAAGCTAGCCAAATCTGGTGTTAATAGGGTGTCAGATTTGTTATTTTATAGTCCTTAGTTCTGTTTTGCAGCATGCTGTTTTTCTGGTTTGTAAAAGGGACATCTTCTTTGCAATAAATCATGCTTTTCAAAAAAAAAAAAATTTAAAATTTAAATAACGGAAGCATTGTGATATTATGATGGTTATTTTATAATTTTAATAGTTTGACGACAATAATATTTATTACGTACGTAATCACGATAAATGTGATGCGATCGAAATTATATTTGAGGATCGTAATTAAAATATTTTTGATCAAGATACCATAAAACATCTGAAATCACCTAGAAGTAACCTAAATAATAGGGATGAGAGGCAGCTACATGTATTTTACTGTTTAGAGGAAGTCAGGCTCGTGTTGACCCTTTCTCTTTTTCGATGAATATCTTTATCTTTTTGCTATAAACTTGTGATTCTGAATGCCTTGACAGCAATCGATCAATACCAAACACAGACTGTGGTAAGAATTAGAACAATCCAGATTTTGCTCTGTTGTAATAACCAAAACATAAAGAGAAACTAATTCTCCATTGGATGACGATTTATATGCATAGCAAAGACTATACAAATTTTAGATTTGCATTTTGTTAACCACTCAACACGTCTGTTTATACTATTTGAATTTAACCTTTTGGTGGCCATACCATATATTGGAAACAAGATTTGGCTTTTGAAACATGAATTGTAAATTTGGTAATTTTATCTGTATCATGTTTAATGTTTTTTTTCATGTTAATTGTGTAAATATTAATACGTACACGATATAGGATTTATTTAAGAATTATGAAAATGACCTTATTTACAAATGATTATTAAAATTATATTAAAAAATAATGAATAAAAAATCAATGAAGATGATCTTAACCCTTTTTCATGCGACAATCCCTAAACATCAAAAAGCTCTAATTATTACTATTGTGCCTCTCTTTTGAAGCATTTGAATAGATGCAGAAATGCAGTGCTCTGTTCAGCTTTAAACTCATAAGAACTGAAAATCTCATAGTATTTTACTAAAATGGAGGTTGCAACTTGACAACCATCTATCAATTGGCTTACATAATCTTGAAATGAACTAAGTGATCCAGGTCAAAGAAAAAAAAAATACAAATTACATTATTAATGATTAATAACATAAAACACCATTGGGCACTGGCAATTATATATCCTACAGAAGAGCTGACCTATTGGTTATCTTTTTGTTACTACCGACTACTAAACCATTTTTTCTAGACAAACGCCTATGTTTTTTGTTCTTTATAACTTGTCTATCACCGTGGTTAATTGTTTCAATTAGTGTTGAAGAAATCGGATTAAATTGATCGGTTTAATCTAAAATTGGAAGTTTATCCAGTTTGATATATCATAGAATCGAAAATTTTATAAAATCAATGGAAAATTTATTGAACTAGTAAAAATTGATAAAAATCGAAAAATCAATTGTAAGCTTATTTTTTAAAAAAATTAAAATTTTATTATATGTGACCAAATTTGAAGTTTTAATCTTTTAAATCCATATTAAAAATCATAAAATTTAGAAAAATATATATTTTATTAATTAATTAATTATTTATTATATTTAATATTTAATTTTTTAAAAATTTAATTGATCGATTAAATCAATTCGACCGATCAAACCGATTTAAACCGATGACTAGAGGTCTCACCAATTTAACCTTATGTACGTTTTTTTTTATATATATATATATATATATATATATAACCGTAGTCTGAGAATGAGGAAAGAATTACAAAAATTAAAATTTGAATCTCAAATCCGTTGAATTTCACTTCTTAAAAATAATTGAATCAATTGGGTTAAATTTTAGATTTCTGTTTTAAACATGGTTTCAATTGATCTAACACTATTTTAAACGAGAATTTTCAAGTATTAAACAATGCCTTTAAAACAATAAGATTATTTTTCAACGTAGAAATTGCTTTTGATTTTATTTTAAAGGAGGTGACACTTCATCTCACAGTAAAAAGGTTCTCTCCCTTTTTTTTTTTTTGGCCACCGTTCTCTCTGGTTTAAATGCAAACTGGAGATGAGCCGAATCCAACCTGCCCTTACCTGAAGAGAAGGTGTCTAGACCATGGTGGTCTGTATCGTATCGGTACCGATGGTATTGATCGATACATCTCAATTTTTTATTAAATCGATATAGACAATCTTTAGTTCTGTTTATTTTGATTTTTAGTTTTTAACTAAATCGGTTGGTACAAGATTTTGATTTTTTAAAAAAATTCAATTTTTTAATTTTTTAAACTAATTTCAATATTTTTTGTCATGATCATTTTTTTTCTTCATAATTACGTTTAAAAATAAAATATATTCATTAAATTAAGCTATTGAACATAATTAATAATAATTTACTATATTTTTTAATTTTTTAATATTTATTTTACCTATTTGATGTTTAAAAATTTTAGATATTATAAAATTTATATTTGTATAAAAACATATATATGCATGTAATGAATGTATATTTGTATGTGTATATAATATATATTTTATTAAGAAATTTGAAAATAAATTATACATATAAATATTTAAAAAATACCGATAAACTCAAAATGATACGCTGCAACACATCAATACTTAAATGTATCATTATCAAAATAAAAACGGTACACACCAGTACGACTACCTTGGTCTAGACTACTAGATCCATTGCCAAATGAGACAGGCTGTGTGGACCTGGTTAGGCCATGAGGCTCGTGGATACCACTACCACAACAAGTAGCCACAGTCTGGGCATCATAAGTAATAAGTGATGATGGAGCTGCATTCAGTGAGTGCTGGGTTTCGAGTTCCATGTACATCATTTGGATTTTGGAAATAGAGTTTTGCCCATGCAAAAATAAAGTATATTTGTATTTAGTTTTGATCGGTCATCTAAATAAGTTTAGCATTTTTAATAAAATTTTAAACTTTATTTAAGATCAACGAAAGGATAAGTAATTGAAATGCGAATTTATTAATATTTTTTTAGGAGTTTCGATTACAGGTAAAAAAAAAATTGTTAATATTTTTACAATCACATATTAAAAGATTATCATTTTTTAAGTATTAATTTAATTATTATTATTATTATTATTATTATTATTTCTATTTTAATTTTGTTTTACTTATATTTTTTCATCTTTTTGTTTTATTTATATTATTTTGATGTTTAAAGATTGGAGTGCCAAACGCCTTTCCAACATTTTGGCAAAAACTAGGAAGAATTTGTAGTTTGAGGCCGATTTCGACATGGTCAAGAGATTTTCGACCTACCAGTACTCGGTCTGATCGATCGATCAAATTTGACTTGAAGCAGTTGAGGTAAAGGGAGATCGGGAGAGGAGGGAAAAAAAAAATCTAAAATTTAAAAAATAATTTTTATATTTTTAAAAAAAAATTATAACACGAGGCAATGTCATATAAAGAAATTTGATAAGTTCATAAATGATGAGTTATTTTTTGTCCATATTTCATACTACGATTGGTCAACTACCACGTCAAGTTACATATCCTATAAGAAACATGATGAAACCTATTCTGCTCACATAGGCGACTCTGCTAGGGATTTATTAGACTTAAAATTTCACTTCAAATCACATCTCACCAATGAATCATTAAACCTTGAGCGTACATACTTCGAGATTTCCTTTCACTCATAGGGCAACTTTGGCTTATGATGGTTTAAAGTATGCATCGGCTCCATGCTGAAGACTCACTCAATGGGATGGTGAGTAGAGATGTCAATGGGGCAGGTATGGCACTCCTCGTTCGCGTACTTCTACTTGTCGAGTAATATTTTTGGAAACCCATCCCCATACTGACGGATAACAAGTAATCTTCATTTAAATTCTTTAAAAAAGTACAAGTTCCCATCTATGAAATAAATATAGAGTTCAGAAATTTGGTTATGCGTGAAAAAAACATAATATCTCACAATTTTTGTTCAAAAACTAGTATCAATTAATCATATGTTATTTGTTTTTCGCTTTAATAAAATGATTCTTAATAATTTTTTTGTCTTTTTAATTATTATTTAAATATTAGAGATTTTTCTTAAGTCTTCCCAACATGTTTTTCGAAGTTTAGGAAAATTGTCTTCACTTTAAGTTAATGGGAACTTCCCATTAACTGTGACAATGCTCCTAGTGCGGCACAAGCGGGTGATATTCTTCAGCTTTATCTGCAAAGGGAAAAGAATAATGTAGATGAGTTCTTGAGGACAGTGTTACTTTCACTTCACCAAGTTATCTATAGTAAATAATTATGTTACTCGGATTTGGGTATGAGTGTCAAACACGAATATGTTCAATTGTTTTCAAGATTTTTATGTATTTGGAGAGTACATGAAGGATCATATCCCCATACCCATATTCGGATATGTGTTGGACATGGGTTTTAGACTTGAGTATTTCAAAAAAATGAAGAATCGGAGCAAATAGGTGAACAATGCATGCAATGCATAGTTGAACTTGTAGTGCCTGGTGACGCCTGCATGCTTTGCAGTGACAACCTCAGGATAGGCCATGAAACAGCCAACAGCAACAAGGAAGATCACCATAACTGCTGATGACAAAACAGCTGAAGAAGCACCCATGTTTTTCGGACAAAGTTTACTTAGCTAAACAAGTGGGAGAGAATATTGGTTAAGTCTTTGAAGTTTATTGTGTAAAAAAAGCAATACCGCAATATTAAAATGCTAACGCAGACAAAAGTTCACAAAATAAATTAATCATGACTTACATCTTTATTTACGAAGACTTAATTAAGGTTTTTCTTTTAAATCTATTTTGATTAGGATGCAAATAATAATAATAATAACTAATAAAATAATTAGGCCTAAAATATAAGATGCAAATAATAATTAGACCTAAACTAATTAGGTTTCATTAATGATTTGTAATAGTCTTAAAAGAAAATAGAAATTTTAAAAAAAAATTTAATAAACCATTATCAAGGATAAATAGTTTAAAAAAAATTAATAAATTGTTATTAAGGATAAAATAATTAAATTTTAGCATTAAAATTAAAATAATTAATTTTGAAAATTAGCAAGATATAGTAATATTATTTATTTAATTTTTGTATTTGAAAATAAAGAGAATGAATTCAAATTGAAGACCCACGAATCAAAAATAGATATTTTATGACGATTGTAAACTTAAACAAACAAATAATATAACATCAATTATCTCATGGTTCGAGTCCCAGCATTTGGAATATTTTTTTTTAATTTCAGATTACGAAAACAGATCGATTGAAGCCATTTCAAGTCTCAACACAAAAAACTTCAAATCGTAAAATCATTTATTGACCCAGTGATCATCAGCCAACTAAAGAAATATGTTGATTGGATTTTTTTTCCAGCTTCTTCGAAATATATATTTGTCAAAAAGTGTTGGATAGAACTATTCAAGGATAAGAATTAGGTCTAAAACGGAAAGATACAAATAATAATTAGGCTTAAAATAATTAGGATTAATTAATAATTTGTAGTAGCCTATAAGAAAATTAGATTTTTATTAAAAGAATTAATAAATCATTATCAAGGATAAAACTATTAAGAAAATCAATAAATCATTAATAATGATTTGTAGTAGCCTATAATAAAATTAGACTTTTTATTAAAAAAAAAATCTATTTCAAGGATAAAATAGTTTAAAAATTAGTAAATATTATTAATGATAAAATAATTAAATTTTAGTATTAATGATAAAATAGTTAATTTTAAAAATTAGCAAGGGTATATATGTCAAAATAATTAAATTTTAGTAATAAGGATAAAATAGTTAAAATCATTATTAAAGATAAAATAATTAAAAATTTTAGTATTAAGGCTACAATAGTTAATTTTAAAAATTAGCAAGGGTATATATGTCAAAATAATTAAATTTCAGCATTAAAGTGTATACACAAATTTCATGTAAAAATTATGACAAAAAAAATTTAGAGTCAAACATAATTTTATTTATCAAAAGTTGAAAGTTACAATCTCTGGCAATTTGATTGGCCAAAATTATGAATTTATCTTTAAATTATTTTTATTTAATTTAAAAAAAAATTGAATGACTCATAATTGAACTTTGATTAGACAAAATTTTCTTAATTAAAAGGAATTTCATTTGACATGTGTCAATTTATAATTGATCAAAAAATTCTCATTCTACATAAGGATAAAATAATTAATTTTAAAAATTAGTAAAGTTATATATGTCGTTCAATATTTATAATTTTATAGTTGGTGCTTTTATATATAGTATAGATTATAAATAAGATTTATGGCATTATATTTTAAATATTTTAATCAATTTTTCTTTATAATCAATACAAACTCCTCATATCCATAGTGAATTACACTTTCATTGTAATTTAAATTATTCCAATTGGTCAATGAGCAAATACTTATAGTTTTAGAGTAATTCTCATTTAATTGGTATTACAATTATAAACCATTTAAAATTAAGATTTCCCACTATAAAATAGATGCATTTGCATTCAATTATTCCAACGTTTAGGGGTTTGGGTATAGCATGATATTTGTTGCTTCTTTTAGCATCCAACATTTCCTGCTTCTTCCTTTTTAATTTTTGTTAGAATTTCCAGTCTAAAATAGATGCATTAGCAATAGCATCCAACGTTTAGGGGTTTGCGTACTATGAGGTTTTTTGGTTCTTGTTTTTTTTTAATTTTTTGTTAGAATGGTTTAAATTTTTTTTATTCACTATCATAACACCTTCTTCTTTTAATTGTATCTCTAGGCAGATTTCGGTATATTGCAAATTCAATAAGTTTAAAAAATTGTTTCAACAAAAAGATTTTTTTTTTTGATAATTGGGTAGGAGAGGGATTGCTTGGGTTTGAACCCAAGACTTCATGCCTCCAAAACTCTTGGCCACTCAGCCAAGAGCTTGTTGGCAACAAAAAGATTATTGGCTTTTGGTAAGTTGTTCTTTTTTTTTTTTTTTAATACGGTTTATTGCTTCTTATTTTTTTTATTAGATTTTTTTTTTTTATAATTTTTTTTGAACTGTTATCTAAATATTCTGCCAAAATAAGATAATGATATTTTCATTGATTTAAGTTTAATCATTGATTTTTATATTATTCCATAATTATTAAGTTTTTTTATTATAACATATTATAACATATTATCTCATATTACTATATCTGTATTCAAATTAAATTAAGTTTTTTATTAGTTAGGTATATGCATAAATGTGAGTGTATGTGTTTCTTTGTTGTGCTCGAAGTGAAATTTGATTGAAAAGTATGAATCAGTTAAAAAACAAGCATGAAACCTTTAGTGTATAGTTTGTTTAATGGTTGATATATATATATATATATATATATATATATATATATATATATATATATGTGTGTGATTGGATATGTTTTTTGTATTAAGTTTCAGCGCTTAGGGTAGTTTTTAACCATAATTCTTTTTTTTTATATAGTTTTTAACCATAATTCTTTTTTTTTTTTTAGTTTTTAACCATAATTCTTTTTTTTTTTTTTTACTTTTTAACCATAATTCTTTTTTTTTTTGGTTGATTCTGTATGTTATGGTGATTGGATATTTTGATCAAAATTCAAGATTTACATACATTTATTTTGACATTCTGAATTAATCTGTTGTTCTTTTTTTTTTTTTTTAATACGGCTTCTTACTTCTTATTTCTTTATTAGATTTATTTTGTTAATATTTTTTAACTGTTATCTAAATATTTTTTCAAAATAAGATAATGATATTTTTCATTGATTTAAATTTAATCTTTGGTTTTTATATTGTTCCATAATTACTAAGTTTTTTGTTATATCATATTATCTCATATTACTATATCTATATCCAAATTACTGAATGTTGTTTTATCTGCATTATAATAACCATATATTGTTTTCAACATTATAAGTGTGCTTCGGTAGTATTATTATAACATTTATTAGTATTATTTCTTACTCCTAAGAATTGTCTAGGCTACACCCAACTTGCAAGTTTTGTTGTGCGGAACTAGATCGAGATTACGAAAACCAATAAAAACACACAAAAGAAACACAGATATTTTACGTGGTTCGGCCAATATGCCTACGTCCACGGGAGGAGGAGCAAAGCTTTGTATTTATCGGAGATGTAGTATTACACGAGATACGTATTACAAGTGCTCTTTCTAGCACACACTCAACACCTCAATACACAAGCTCTAACAGGCAGCTACTGCCTTCCTACAACCTCTACCGGGAGGGGCTCTCTCTAAAGCTCTCACATCTCTACCGGGAGGGAGCTCTTGGAGCTCACCTTTGGAGCTCTCCAGCTCTCTGGAGCTCATCTCATTTCTCCTCTGCTCTCTTCTTTCATGCCAATACCCAATGCCTTTATATAGGCACAAAATGTGGGTGTGAACACTTTGCATGTGGCAGCCACCATAGCCACCAAACTTGACTTTGAGCCAATATTCAACAAGTTTGTCATGTTAAACTATATAATTTACTGGCTTTTCATGGTTGTCCTGGTGAATCAAATGAGTCATTGCTTTAGTCTAATTTTTTTTATAAATATTTACACTATTAACATAAAAAAAAATATTAAACATGATATACATAAAATTACCAAATTTACAATCCATGTTTCAAAAGCCAAATCTTGTTTCCAATATATGGTATGGCCACCAAAAGGTTAAATTCAAAGAGTATAAACAGACGTGTTGAGTGGTTAACAAAGTGCAAATCTAAAATTTGTATAGTTTTGGCTATGCACATAAATCGTCATCCAATGGAGAATTAGTTTCTCTTTATGTTTTGGCTATTACAATACAGTAAAATCTGGATTGTTCTAATTCTTACTACAGTCTGTGTTTGGTATCGAATCGATTGCTGTCAGGGCATTCACAATCACAAGTTTATAGCAAGAAGGCAAAGATATTCATCGAAAAAGAGAAAGGGTCAGCACGAGCTTGACTTCTTCTAAACAGTAAAATACATGCATCCGCCTCTCATCCCTATTATTTAGGCTACTTTTGGGTGATTTCAGATGTTTTATAGTATCTCGATCAGAAATATTTTAATTACGGTCCTCAAATTTAATTTAGTTCGCATCGTATTTATCGTGATTACGTACGTAATAAATATTACTGTTATCAATTACAATAAAAATTAACGATAAATATCAACAACAAAAACTATTAAAATAACCATCACACGATGCTTTCGCTATTTAAATTTTAATTTGAGAGAATCTTCAAACACAACCATAGAAACCTGGCCACCAGAAACTTCGCTTTCTCGATCTTCCATTTTTTGCTAATTCAAAGTATATTATTTTATATAATGATCTTCCATTATCGCATTGGAATGATCTCTTTGTTACACGTGTTCTCACATTGTACGATCTACATTTATTCCATGCATCATGTTTTCTGGTTTTAATTTGTGCTGATGAATAAAGTAGTGTCAAATGA
The DNA here is from genome assembly GCA_030761205.1 of Fremontodendron californicum. NCBI lineage: Eukaryota > Viridiplantae > Streptophyta > Magnoliopsida > Malvales > Malvaceae > Fremontodendron > Fremontodendron californicum. Next base: position 5,001,376 of record JAULJL010000025.1, on the reverse strand, counting down.
TTCTTCGGGAAATAAGGTAACAATTTTTCCCGGTTATAAATGCATCATGGTACACTGATTTTTCAGGCCAAAGAAATTGATTGGCATTAGAGGGACGGGGACCTCGTATCTTGGATTGGAAGTCCAGTGTCGTACGTACTCACTACTTTGCAATAGCCGGTGGAAGCTTCCAATCATCTGGTGGTTGTTTGTTCGTCGTATGTATTAGGAAGATCGTACGAAGTTTCAAGGCGTATAACACAATGTATTATCGTATATATGGATACTTTTGTCCGATAGCAACATATAAAAGTTGTGATTCACATAAACATAAAATCAGAGAGAAGTAATGAGATACACACAAAAAACAGAAAAAGCAAAATAGTACTACAATCCTATACTAATAGTTGCTCTGACTTAACGTGCTAATATCAATGTTCTGTAAGTTCTTTAGGTTTTCTGTCTATAAATAGGATCCAACAGAAACCTTATTCTTGTGAAAGAGAAGCCTCAAGAAATTAACACACATAATTGACGTTTAGTGTTTTGTAATTTGCAATAATGGCAACTGACCTCTTGCACTTGCCCCCTTCTTGCTTATTGATCCGTAAAATTCCAAGACATTCCACACCAAGAGCACTTCATGGAACTGCCATGAAATTGAAGATCCATTGCTCTGTCAGCACTCAAAATTCCCAGTTAACTGCTGAAGAAAACAGGAGATCCGCCAATTACCAACCCAACATGTGGAATTACGACGTTTTGCAGTCCTTGACTAGTGATGATCAGCAGGTAGCTATATTTCTTAAGCTTTGTTATAACCATTTATCAGTACTGAATGAACAATATTCTAGCTCAAGTGACATTAGTTTTGCTCTCAAGCTTTATCTCAATTTGTAATATCTTTTGCAGGTTGAGGTTTATGAAGATAGAGCAAAGCAACTGGAGGACAGGGTGAGAAGCATGATCATGAACAATGAAGCACAGTCATTAGAGATTCTTGAACTGATTGATGACGTTCAACGACTAGGATTGGGGTATCGGTTCGAGGGTGAAATAAGGAGAGCCCTTGATAGAATTGCATTATTGAAAGATGAAATTAATAAGAGCTTACATGCCACTGCTCTCTGCTTCAGGCTGCTTAGACAGCATGGTTATAAGGTCTCTCAAGGTACGTACCAATACCATGATCTATAACTTCATCTCTTTTCAGAAAATTGCCCAAGTTGCAACATTTGTCACTGTAAAAAGTACTTTTCGGTAATCTTTCCAACATTCCAAGTTTAATTTATGGATATTTGGATTGAGTGATACTCTTTGTTTAAACACAGATGTATTTAGTAGTTTCAAAGACCAAAATGGCTCATTCAAGGCAAGCCTTAGCGAGGATGTGAAGGGAATGCTAAGCCTGTATGAAGCTTCATACTTTGCCTTTGAAGGAGAAAATCTCTTGGACGAAGCCAAGGAGTTCACAAGAATGCATCTCAATAACCCCAAAGTAAACATAACCAAAAGCCTAGTCCAACAAGTAAATCATGCTTTGGAGCTTCCCCTGAACCGCAGAATGCAAAGGTTAGAAGCTCGTTGGACCATCGAATCATACAGTAGAAGACAAGATGTAAACCAAGTGGTTCTTGAACTGGCTAAATTGGATTTTAACAGGGTGCAATCGGAGCACCAGATAGAACTGCGAGACATGTCCAGGTCAGATTCTTCAAAAGAAAAATTATATAAGTATATTCTTTCATTTCCAGCTTACAAACAAATAACCATGGGCTTATTGGATTGATATATGCAATTAATTTGGCTTCTCTTGTGTGATTTAGATGGTGGAGGGCCATGGGACTCTCAAACAAGCTAAGCTTCGCTAGAGACAGACTAACGGAATGCTTCTTCTGGGCTCTTGGGATGGTTCCTGAACCTCAATTTTGTAACTGCAGAAAATCTCTGACAAAAATTACAAAACTGATAACCATCCTAGATGATGTTTACGATGTTTATGGGACTGCGGATGAATTGGAGCAGTTTACAGATGCTGTCGAAAGGTCCTTATTATCGCCAGAGAATTCGCGAGTCCACTTACAATTTTTAGTTAATACTTGGTAGCTGTTTACTGACTGATTCTTAATGTTATTTGCAGATGGGATATCAATATTGTGAATGATCTTCCAGATTATATGAAGTTATGCTTCTTAGCTCTTTACAATAGCGTCAATGAGATGGCTTACGACATTCTTAAGGAGCAAGGGGAATTTGTTCTACCATACTTGACAAAAGCGGTATACTATATATTCCATAGACTCAATTTTACATAAATTTTTAGTTTATATATATATATATGTTTTATTCAAATTTCTTTTGCTATAAGCATTGACGTCTTACTTTTCTTTCAGTGGACTGATTTATTGAAGGCGTTCTTACAAGAAGCAAAATGGGGTTACAACAAGCAAACGCCAAAATTTGAGGAATATCTTGAAAATGCATGGATTTCAATCTCAGGGCCTCTTATATTGGTTCATGCCTACTTTTTACTGGGTCAAAGCATAGCAAAGGAGGAGCTTGAGTGCTTAGAAAAGTATCATAATCTCTTGCGTTGGCCATCCATTATCTTTCGACTTTGCAATGACTTAGTTGGTTCCAAGGTACTTACATCTATTATACAACCTTTTCCTCTCTGATTTTGTTGGTCCTTCTATAATTCTGATTCCTTTGTTTTTCCTTTTGATGCAGGCTGAGATAGAGAGAGGTGACACTTCAGGTATCTTATGTTACATGCGTGAAACTGGTTTGTCGGAGGAGTCGGCAAGAAAACACATTAGCAATTTGATAGATGAGGCGTGGAAAAAGATGAACCAAGATGGACTTGAAGGCTCTCGCTTTGAGAAGGTTTTCGTAGCAATGGCATTTAACCTTGCTCGTCAGGCCCATTGCCACTACCAGTACGGAGATGGTCATGGAGCCCCAGATGAAAGATCTAAGAACCGAGTTACGTCTTTGTTAATCGAGCCCATCTAGCTTGCGGAGAGGCCCATCTCACTTGTTGGGAGATGAGCATATTTTAACTAGCTTAAATTAAGAAGGGAAGAACAAAAAAGGTTGGAAATATTTATAACTTTTTAAATTATAAATATCTCTATCCATGTAAATAGAGATATGGATACGCTTGGCAAAGATATATATATATATATATATATATATATATATATATCAAATTAAACCATACTAGAACAAAACTCGTGCTACGAAATTATGTAAAATATGAGATAATTGAGACACGACACGAATACAACACAGAAAAAATAATTAAAACATAATACAAAAAATAACATGAACATGACACGAATACACGAATGCGTAAAAATTTATAATACTTTATATAAATTATTAATGTGTAAAAATTTATATAAATTTTAATACTTTCAAAACACCAAAAAAAAATTACACGAACAAGAACACACTAATTTTTCTCTAAATTGAATAACTATGAAAAATTATGCAAAATATGTCATGAATTGAGACATGACTCGAAAATAACATAGGAAAAATAATTAAAATACAACATGAAAAATAACATGAATACGACACGAATACACGAACGTGTGAAAATATACATAAAACGAATTATTAACGTGTAATTTTTTTTATAAATTTATAATAGTTTATATAAATTATTGTGTAAAACTAATTATTAATTTGTAAACATTTATATAAATTTATAATACTTTGAAAACACAAAAAAAAAAAAAATACGAACACGTCACAAATACAATTTTTTCATTAAATTGAATCACTATGATAAATTATGCAAAAATATGTCATAAATTGAGACACAAAGCGAACAAACAAATTTTTCTCTAAATTGAATCATAATGACAAACTATGTAAAATATAAGATGAATTAAGACACGACACGAATACAAAATTGAAAAACTAATTAAAATACAACACGAAAAATAACATGAACATGACACGAATATACGAACATGTAAAAATGTAAATAAAATAAATTATATATATAAGATATTCATTTTACTTTTTTAATGTTATATATAAAACATTTAAGATTGGAACGAAAGTTTTTTTTCTCAAAAAAAGAAAAATATTCATTTTACCAAGTTCAAAACTAAATTTAGTGTTTTCTTTTTACATTTTTAATGTTATATATATATATATATAACATATTTTTTGTTTTCTTTTATTATGATTTTAATAGATATAATTTTATTTTCTAATTCAAATATTTTTTACATAATTTATGTTATAAATATTAATTTATTTATCAATAAATACATTTTTAATTTAATAATTTAATTATACTTCATTATAAAGTAAATAAAATATTACTAATATTTTACAAATTATTATCTTTGAACAATATTGAAATCATTAACTTGTGTAATTATTACAATATGCATAGTTATTTTGAAACTTTTGAAAATTTTACTAACACCAAATAAAATGGTCTTTAATTCCTAAAAGTGAATGATTATTAATCAAATAAGGTTATTCTAAATCACAAGTGATAAAATCACCCTAGTAATAAAATCACTTTGGTGATTAGATTACTGTGGTGATATTAAAAATGATACAAAATATTTACTGAATTCAAAAAAATATAATGCATTAATTATATATATATTTTTATTAATATCACTTTAACCTATACCACTATCTCTAGATACTAATTAACATTTCCCTAATAAATAATAACAATAACATAAGTGAATAGGTTTGTTGGGAATTTGGGATTGAAATTATACCTCAAATGGGTTAAAGTGTTATTGGGCTAGATCCAAATCAGTTGGGCTAGCGGCAGCCTTGGTTTGGGTCAGGTGCCTTGGTCGGGTCGTATTTGTTCTGAACCGACCCACTTCCTCCGTTTTTTTTTTTTTTTTTGCCTTCCAAACCCCCAAAACTACGTGGTCTTGATCTTGGTATTAAAGCCAACCCAAAGCATTTTTTGTGACTTTTCCTATTCTCTCTTTAGAGACCCTTCCTCTCCCAAGAACAGCCTCAATCCTTTCCAGATTTCGGCCGCCGTCTGCCGCCACCGGTGTCACCTCATCCGCCTCAGGTAATCACCAAATTTTTTTTCTTTTCCTTTCATCCTACTACACACTTTAATCGGATTAGTTCTCTCCAAATCCCTTTCCTTTTCCTTTTTATTTCTTTTTGTTTTTTATTCAAAACTTAGATCTAGCGACGGTGGCTATCTTCTTTTCGCAGCGAGCTCCATTTACCACTTTCGCTCACTCTTTTCTTACTTTGGACTGGTTTAGTTCTCTTACCCGCAGTTCTCCGCTACAGCCGCCTTCGGCTGATGGAAAAAATTGTTTTTCTTTCCTTCACCAGAGCACACCTCAAAAACCTTCCCAAAAAAAAGTACCCTTCCCTAGCCTCTCTGCAGCTCCTAAGTCTGCCCCATTTCAATTTTTTTTTTTTTTTTTTTTTTTTTTCAGTTTTCAGACTTTACCCTTTTCAGTTTTCCCTAGCTTAATTTAAGAAGGGAAAAACAAAAATGGTTGGAAATATTGTAACTTTTAAAATTGTAAATACTATTATAGAGATATGGATACGCTAGGCAAAGATATGTACATCAAATTAAACCATATGTGATCGTGTCACCTAATGTATATAGATCATGAATAGTTTTAAAATTAACAACTAATTAATGTAATATTTTTAGAATAAAAATGAACTCATTCTTGTTTAGCTTGTTGTAGAGAAGGTTCTGTAGAATAGAGCTAAGTAATGTTGCAAATAAGAAAAACATAATGTTTTGGGAAACGATAAAAAAGAAGTGTAGAAGGAGAAAATTGTTTGACCTCATCCAATCAAATTTCACCTATGTGTAATAATTAGTTATCTCTAATTAAATTAAATTAATTAAGAGATAAATAATGAAGTATTATATCTAATTAAATTAAATTAATTAAGAGATAAATAATGAAGTTTTATCTCTAATTTAATTTAATTAATTAATAGATAAATAAGAAAGTATTATTTCTAATTAAATTAAATTAATTAAGAGATAAATAAAGAAATATTATCTTTAATTAAATTAAATTAATTAAGAGATAAATAATGAAGTATTATTTCTAATTAAATTAAATTAATTAAGAGATAAATAATGAAATATTATCTCTAATTAATTTAAATTAATTAAGAGATAAATAATGAAGTATTATCTCTAATTAATTTAAATTAATTAAGAGATAAATAAGGAATGCAAGTTTTTTTTAGAACTCTCTTTCACCTGGTTGACTAGCACTATAAATAGGGGCATCCCTTCAACACAATTTCACAAGTCTCAAGTATGAAGAGAAGAAGAAGATTTGGAAGAGTGAAATTCTCTCCAAACTCTCAAGAAGAAAAAGATTTGAAATAGCTAAATCCTTTCCAAAGTCTCAAGAAGAAATCTCTGAAGAATTGAAGAAATTTAAGAAATTCTTAAGAACACCATCTGTGTTTGTTCTTAAAGATTTCTCAAGAAGTTGCTCTTCGATCTTGTGTTGGTTCAAGAAGGAAGATAAACCTTGTTTGCTCAAGATCAAGTCTTGAAGACCCTTGAAGCAAACCACGTGTGTTTAAGATCAAGTCGTCAAGACCCTTAAAGCGCAATTTAGGTAAAAAAAGCCTAAAGATCCAAGAAATCCTAATTTGGGATTAAATTCCAAGATTTCCAAGACTCCCTAAATTTGGGATCAAATTTCAAGATCAAGTCTGCAAGACCCTTGAAGCTAATTTCAAGATCAAGTCTAGAAAACCCTTGAAGCCAATTTCAAGATCAAGTCTAGAAGACCCTTGAAATGGATTTTATCGATTCAAGATCAAGTCTCGAAGACCCTTGAATCAAAATTTTGTTGAAGAAAAGAATCAAAAGATTTCTTTATTTTGAGAACATCCAAAGATTGTAACTTTCAAATTGTGATAAATAAAATTATTATTTGATTACAAATTTTTTTTGTCATATTTTTTACTCGAAATTTGTGTGTACAAAATTTTGGCACGCCTGGTGGGATAATCTTTGCCTTTCATCTCTTTTATTCAAAGTTCAAACACTCAAATTTCAATGGCCCCTCAAATGGATTTTTTTAACAATTCAAATCTCAAGTCTTCTCCAACTCAAAAGTTAGAGAAAGAAATATTTGCAACATCACTTTGTCGAAACTCATCATCAAATTTGGATAGCTCATCATCAAAGTTGGATGCTGTGGCTGTGATGACAACTAGCGCTACTTCCCTAGAAGAACAAGTGACTCTACTTGCAAAATCTATGAAATCCCTTGCAACAAGCATCAAAGAAAGGGATGATTAAATTGCTTTCATGATGGCACAAATTGAAAGTTTAAGTGGAAACAACCAAGTTGCTACAAGCCTTAAACTATTAAAAACCATTTTTATATTAATATTTATATATTTTTATAATTAAAAATATTTTTTATTAATAATCCGTTGGCTAGAATTTGAAAAATCTCAGTCCAAGTCTGGCCCAATATCGACCGAACCTGTCGGACCGAACGAGTAACTCGATCTTTGGGCAGCTTTACAATTTGTTACTTAAAATATATTTCATGGTATTAGACATTAGATTGCTAATAAAATAAATTTTCTTTATAAATTTATGTAGTCAGGATTATAAACTCAACAAGGTATATATATATATATATATATATATATAATTTCTTGTGGGGAGTACTCCAAGAATAAACACTACAATGGAGCACACTTTGTGCTACGGATTTTTATTTTATGGAAGTATTCCGTTGGAAATACATCCATATTAGCGACGGAATGGTCACCTTTTTCAACTATTCAATCAGACAAGGTGAAACATATTAGTGACGAAAACTATGTTTAAAAGCGACAAAAAAGGCTATTATTGATGGGTTTTTTGCGACAAATTTATTTCGTCGCAAAAAGTTTGGCGGGATGTTTGGATTTTTCCACAAAAGTTTTCGCAACATAATTCAATAATATTGCCGGCAAAAAATTTCGTCGGTAAAAATTTTAATATTTTTTGAATACTTTTTAGTTTGCAATTTAACTTTTTTAACGAAATTTTCATCGTAAAAAAACCAGCCCCTTTATTTTATTTTGTTTTGTTTTTTCTTTTATATTCTCTCTTGATCTGCACCCAAACCCAAACCCTAACCACCATACGCCGCCCCTTTTCCCCGCTCCCGTCCCACCGTGGCCCTTCCTCTCCCCGACGTCGGTAACGGTTAGTCCGGCCCCTTCTTTCTTCTCTCACTATTTTTCCTTTCACTTCTTTTTTTTTTTTCCTTCCTCTCTTCTTCTTTTCTTTCTCCCAAATGACCCTCCTTCTTTTGGCTGGTTCGTGTTTGTTTTTTGTTTTTTATTAGTAAATTTTATTTCTCTTTTTTTTTTTTGTTGTGTGTGTGTGTAAAAATAATGCATAAAAATAACTTATTACTTATATTTTATTATAAAATTTGTTTTCATTTCACGGATAAGGTAATAAAATATTATTAAGTTTGCTTAATGATATTTGAGTTTGTTAATTAATATAATATATTTGTTTGTTTTTTTTAGGTTAAAAGTATATATTAATGTGTAATATTTGAGATATATATGTTATTGTGTTATTGAGAATATTTTGTTTGTTTATGTTATTGAGATGTATGTTATTGTATTATTGAGAATATTTTGTTATCTTGTGTTATTGAGATATATATTATTGTGTTATTGAGATTAGGTTGAGACAAATATAGATAAATCTTGGATATATTATATATTTAATATTTTTTTAAGTTTTTTCATATATTTAGAAGATCATACTTTGTATCCATGTTTTAATATATATCGAACACAGATATCGAATACGAATATTTTAGAAGAAATAAAGAGTTCGAATAACATAATTTTAATGAATCCAACAAGTTTTAGTACGAATGTTTGAGAGCTGTTATGTTGTCTTTGGCCTGATCCAACGTTCTGTCAATATTGCTCATAAAAATCTTACAAGGGTTAGTTAAAACTTGTAGCCTCGCCATAGGACTATATGCCAAAATGAAAGCTGTATCTGATTTAGCTTTTGCATATTTGTGGTGCCTGAGAACCCTTCAATTCCAAAACAAATATGACTCATCAATGGAGTTGAAAACTAAATGCTTAATTGGAATGGCAGAACGTCGTCTACAAAGCTTTGACTGTGTACTAATTCCTATATGATATGGACCATTCGGCATTGCTGGTAATGAAGATTATGATTCGTGTCTAGTTCTAAGATTGGAGACGTGTATCGATAGTGAATCAAATTTATTACAGAAAGCATTAACATTTTTTTTCACGAAAGAAGTTACAGTTTGTGGATAAGAAAAAAGGTTAGAGATATTCGAATTCGAATCTCAAACTTGTTGTATATCATCTCTTTAAAGTGATTGTATAAATCAACTGGATTAAAATCCTGATTCGTATTGACATGATCTTTGCGTGTTTATTTGTTTTTTCCAATCCTACATGCTAAAGTCTCATATTTTTTTGCAACAACAAAAAAAAAGTCTCAGATATTTTTGTTAGGTAAGTTGTAAAAACTCCAAATTGCCTAACTTGATAAGGTAACATTGGGAACAAAAATGCTTTGCAGAATAATGAACAAACATGTGAAATTTCATTGAATTCAAACCACTTTGATACCAAACTGAACATAGGATTTGCTTTTAATCCATTTTTCCCATCAGGCTAAATACACTGATGATCAAAGGTTGGTATATCTTTAAAAGAAAGAGTTAGTTTTATCCATTATTGATTAGGAAGATTTGTAAATAAATTTAATGTGTTAAATTGGGTGATCAATTATTCAAATAGTTTAAGCTGTTAATCTGTTATGAAAAGTCCAACTATTATATTTAAGTTTTAACATACATCCTCACGTGCTAATTGGCTAAATGATTAATGAGTTTACACATGGACAATCCAATAGACAACAAAAGATTAGGTGAAAAAACGATTGTCAGGATTCGAATTTAAAAGCTTTGGTATCATATTATTGGATGATCAATTATTTCAAAAACTTAAATTGATAATAAAAATATTCAACTATTATATTTAAGTTCTAACATAACGTCTATCTTAAAATTTCTGATCAATTTCAGCTGAAGAAAACGCGTGTTAGAAGTTGAAAATTCATGAGACAAGAACAAACCTTCTCTTGCTCAGAAGAAGCATGCAAGCAAGTTACAGGAATGAGCTTGAAATGACGATATATCTTCTTAATTCTTACTACAAATTAACCAGAAAATTGTCCAATTAAAGCTTTCAAGCCACAAGAAAAAAAAAAAAAAAAAATCATGGCGGATAAGGTACGTCCCCTCAACGTTGTCAAAGTCGGAAAACAAAAACTAATATTCCACATTTAACGTGTTAATTTTCAACAGATAAAAAAAAGATTGAATTTTAATCATGCGGCTAATAAAAGATTCTAATTCGACTTCAAAAATAGTTATAATTAATATTTTTCTTAAAGAAAAAATGCATCCAAGTAAAAAAAAAAATTATAACAAAATTAATGATTCTATAAAAAAAATTAAAATTTACCAGCGAATTATAACTAAGCAAAAAATCAATATGGAATTGAAATTTCCCTCATAATTCAATTATAAGAAAATATTTACTTCAATGATTATTGAAAAGCGTACTTTTTCAATTCAAAGAGTTTAATTTAAAACATGTTTGTTTAAAATGTAAATAAATTTTTTGAAATTATGGTTGTACTCCAAGGAATATGTAAGGACATAATAAAGATTAAAGACGGTGGGCAAGTGGTTTGCAAGAAATCTGTGTGGAAGCATATCCAACACAATCATTTCTTTCAAAGCAAAGCTCTTCCAACTAACAATTTGCTTGTACAACACGTTAAATTTAAACATGATTAACACGATATGTTTAATACACATATCATATTTGTGTTTAAGATTTTTACGTATTTAATATTTGTTATGTTTACATTTACACAACTAACACAAAAAAAACACGATACACAACACATATACACAAATTATCATATCTAGATCTACATTGAGTCAATATGGCATCATTAACCCATGTCTCAAGTTGAAGTAAAAGGGTTAAAACCCTTGAAACAGATAAATAGAATTGCATATGAAATATTAACAGATAAATATGGCACCATCAACCCATGTCTCATGCTGGTTTCTGTCAAGTCCATATTCCATTATTAATAACAGCTAGGGCCGGGATCTTAATTTGATTGCTTAGTTTTCTACAAGATATTGCACATGAACTAGACAATAATAATAACACACTAGAATGTGATTCCCGTTACATTGGGGAATTGAAATATCTCTTAGTCAAAAAATTCTCTTGATCATAGAAAATTTTTATTTATTTTTAATTGGTTTTAGGATTCTGGTTGGTAATCTTTTGAATGTTTTTTTTTTCTTTGAATTTTTGGTGTTAATGATTTTTTTGAGTATTTAGAATTAAAAAATTAAAATTTTGGAATCAAAAAATATAAAAAATAAATGAACAATCAATCAGCGTAAGACACGTGATACAAAATAACATTTTTTGTTGTTTTCAAATTAATTTATGGACAACTCAAGCATCAAGCAAAGTGGCCGGTGCCTTATATAATCCTAAGATAAATACATGACTTGACATGGATATATCCATACACTAATTAAGAAAGCTTTAATTAATATAGAAATATGCCCTTGCTACACAACGGGTAACTTTTGAACATGATATTTATATTAATATATGACATATGCAAATGCAATGATCCAATTCTTAAGTTAATGAACTTAGAGTTTAAATTGAACCATTATGACAAATTATGCAAAATATCTTCCACTTGGGAACAACTTTTAAAGTAAGGTATAAATGTCTAAAATGATCAAATTTAATTTAGACAAATAATACCTCTTAATCATTATACGAAACGTGACACAAAATTTCGGATACAACATGATTATACGACGTGAACACAATATGAGAAAAATAATTAAAATACGACATGACACGAAAACTAATATGAACACGATACGAATAGACAAATGGTCAAAATTTACATAAAACAAATTATTAACGTGTCAAAATTTATATAAATATATAATACATTGAGTACGATTATGACATGAAAACTTAACATAAACATGACGGCATGTGACACAAAATTAGGAGTTATTTGAATAAAATCAATTAGACATGATAATTTTGAACATAACATGATTATACAACACGAACACAATATGAAAAATAATTAAAATACGACACAACATGAAAAAAAAAAACAATACGAATACATGAACATGTCAAATCTATATAAAACAAATTATTAATGTGACTAAATTTATATAAATATATAATACCTTAAGCACGATCATGACACAAAAAAATAACACGAATACGACTAGAATACATAAATATTTATTTACTTTTCTCTTTTTCTCTTTTTCTCTTCTTTTCTTTATTTTCCTCTTTCTTTTTCTCTTTTTCTCATAAAAAAGAAAAAGAAAAATGAGATTGCCACGTGGCAATCCTAAGGAAGCAAACCCCCGAATTAAAGGGTTTCCTTAATATATAGTTTATAGATTTTTATTTTTGTAATGCTTTTTTAAGAAATAAAATGTAATTAAATTACAGTACTATCAACTTAATTTAACAATGGTTCTCTCTCAAACATCTCTCTTTTAACGGAAAATTCAATTATAAAATCAATAGATATATAAATTAAAGGCAAAATATTCAATTTGAAACCAAATCTATTAGTATATGAGTGGATTAGGATTTTTTTTTTTTTCAGTCTATTAATGGTTCAACATTTTTGAGTTGTGATAAATAAAGATTTATGGTTGTATTTGATAGACACACATCCAATAATCCAAAAAAAAAAAATGACAAGTAATTGTTTTCCACCTCTGACATTATAAAAACACAATATATATATATATATTTTAAAAAGAATAATGAAAAAATTAAATTTCAAATAGATAAAGTCTGAATTCATCTTAAAATAGAAGAAAACATAAAATCCCTAATTTTGATATCTAACTCGAATCCCTATTTCAAGAAACCTTTATTTCAATATAAAACCCCAAATTCATTCCTATTTTTATTTAAAAAAAACTCAAAATATGTTTTCATTTCTTTGGTTTTCGCCCAAAATCCTTATCTAATTAAAATCGAAATCCATTCTCATTTCGTTCGTGAATCATTCTTCATCCTAAAAACCCAAATCAAAATTATTGTAGAATACTATATGAACACACAATATCAGATCAAAGGAACTCGAAGATTTAGCCTCTGGTTTTTCTTTATTACCCAATATCCTATATCAAAATCAATAAATCCAAACAACAATAAATAAAATATTAGAGACTGATAGAGAGAGGGAGACGAGATTGACAAAAAAAAATTCGATTTCCCAAACAAATTCCACATACATTGAAGACCTAGCTAAAGAACAAATGCTTGAAGATTTATGAGACATTAAATTATTTTGTGGGTATTGGTCAAAACAAAATTACTTTGTGGGTGAGAAGTAAGAATGGAATTGGAGGTTGAGAGATAAGAAGTTAACAAAAAAAAAAGAAATTTTCAGGTTGATTAATTTTGTGCTTCAGATCGAAATAGGGAGGGAGAGATATGATTTTGGGAATTTTTTTTTTAATGTTTGTTTTTCCAATTATAATGCTTTTTTGTTCAATTACTTTTTTTAATTTTTAAAAATTATTTTACTAATTAAATAGCCACCTCTCTTGCCAGATGATAAATAAAAATTACATGTCAGTATTCTTTTTGAAATTCACAGATTTTTATAGCACGTGACCATCAAACATAGTCATAAATCTTTATTTGTCACAACTAAAAAAGATTGAACATTAATACACTGAAATAAAATATTTAAGGGTTAAATACCCAATTGGCCTCTGTACTATACACATTTTGTTAGTTTGGTACCTGAAAAATAAAATCGGTCACTTTGCTATTCGAAGTTTCATTCCGTCATTCACATTGGCTACTTTGACTAAACACTGTTAATTAATGGCTGACATGGCAAAAAAAATCAATCAGAGCACGACACGTGACAAAACTACCACATCAATGCCACATCATGGATGCCACTTCATTAGAGGTGGCAAAATGAACCCGAACCCGAAAACCCGCCCAGGAAAACCCGAACCCGAACCCGCCCAAACCCGATTTGACCAAAAAGTCAAAAACCCGAACCCGAAAAAGCCCGAACCCGAATGGGCCCGAACCCGAATGGACCCGAACCCGAATGGGCCCGAACCCGAATGGACCCGAACCCAAATGGACCCGAACCCGAATGGGCCCGAACCCGAATGAGCCCGAACCCGAATGAGCCCGAACCCGAATGGACCCGAACCCGAGACCGGCCCGAACCCGAACCCGAATTTAATACTAAAAATAAAAATTAACAAATTGCAATTATTTTTTTTTACAAAGCAATAACTTTAATTATTAATTTTTTTTTTTTAATAATTTAATTAAAATTTAAAATTTAATATATTATATATATATTACGAAATAATAATTTTATCAAAAAGTAAATTATATTTTGTACTTATAAGTTATAACTTTAACGTCTCATATCATGATGAATTTACAATCTAAATATTTTAAATTCTTGAAAATTTTAAAGATGTGAAAAAAAATTTGACAATAATTCAATTAATCTATAAGGGTAAAAAAATTGACAATAATTCAATTATTTTGGCCTTTTGGGTTATACTTAGACCTGCTCACGGGCCGGGCCTGGGCAGGATATTTTGTGTTCCGGGCCGGCCCGGCCCGGAACAGTAATTTTTATTATAATATTAATTTATTTAATTTTAATTATAAAAAAATAAAAAAATAAAAAAATAAAAAAATTATTTTTTTATTCCAATGAACAGTGTTTCGGGCTAAACGGGCGGGCCGGGCCGACCCAGGGCCAGGCCTGGGCAGAGAAAATAAAAAAAAACTGGGCCGCGGCCCGGCCCATAAGCAGCTCTAGTTATACTTATGCGGTTAGGTTAGGGTGGGTTTAATTGGATTATGGCTTTCATGTGATTTTATTTTAGCGGGTGGATTTAATGGGGTTTTGGGTTTTATGGCCTTTTGGTTTTGGGTATATTTATTATATATTAATAAATAATCATATTAATTATATATTTATTACGTATAATTTAAATATAAATTATATTTTTTAGTACTACTTTATAATTTATACTTTATACTGATGAAAAAAATATAAGTACTCGATATATATATATATATATATATATATATATATCTTGACTATAAGCATAAATGTTTTGCATTTTATAAGTATATAAACGAATAGATGAAGGCCAGGATTTATTTTTAAAAGTTTTTTATTTTATAGTGAATATAAATTATAATGTATTTATATTTTGAAATTCGAGCTCATCAAATCAATTATTTTAAATATCAATATATTAATTTATAATATATCATATTTTTTATAATAAATTATTTCAAAATTTGATTTTATATAACAAATTAATTTCTTATTCTTTTGGTGCTAACAAATATTAATTTTAAAAAATAAATATAATTAAAAATATCATATAATAGCAAAAGTATAAAAATAAAAAAAATAATAATAAAATAATAATTTGTTTTTAGATATAAATATTTAAATTACGTAAAAATGATTACATCTAATATAAAATAAAATAATGTAAAACATATCCGTACCCAGATCGAACCCGAACCCAGACCGAACCCGAACCCGAACCCGAATGGGCCCGAACCCGAATGAGCCCGAACCCGAATGGGCCCGAACCCGAATGAGCCCGAACCCGAATGAGCCCGAACCCGAATGAGCCCGAACCCGAATGGACCCGAACCCGAATGAGCCCGAACCCGGATGGACCCGAACCCGAATGAGCCCGAACCCGAATGAGCCCGAACCCGAATAAACCCGAACCCGAATGAACCCGACCCGAACCCGCCCGAACCCGCCCAATTGCCACCTCTACACTTCATCATGGAAAAAATTTCAAAAAAATATAAAAATCAAAATCAAAATAAAAATTATAAAATAAAAAATAAAAAATTGATTTATTTTTTAAAAAAATTAAAATTTAAAATTTTAAAATTTTAAAATTTTAAATCTCAATTTTTAAAAATATTCTAGAAATTAAAAATATATAAAAATTATAAAAAAATTATAAAAAGTCAAAAGATAAAACTAAAAATTCAAAATAAAAAAGAAAAATAAAAAAATACTTGTTTAAAATATAAAAATTTCAAATTAAAAATATATATATGGAAATTCGAAATTTAAAAAAAAAAAAGCTGGAAATTTAAAAAAAGAAAAAAGAAAAAAAAGAAAAGGCTACAGGTGAAAAATCGGGAGAGAGAAGGGGAAGGAAGAGGGGAGAGGGAGAAAGAGGGAGGGAGGGGGGAGCGGTCCAGGCTCCATCGGCGCCAACTTGCCGAACCTAGGCGAATCGGTGCTGGATGCCTCCCCCTTCTCTCCCGTTTCCTTTCGACTTTTCTTTTTAATTTTTATTAAAAATATTTAGACTTCTTTTTCTTCTTTTTTAATTTTTAATTTTTTATATATTATTAAGTATATATATTTTTATTTTTTATATTTTTTTTTAAAAATGAGATTTTTCAAATTTAAAATTTTTTATAAAAAAATAGTTTTTATTTTTTATAATTTTTATTTCATGATGAAATGGCACTAATGATGTGGCATTTTTATCACGTGTCATGCTCTGATTACGTGTTTTTTTTTGTCACGTCATCTATTAACTAACGGTGTTAGGACAAAGGACTAATGTGAATGACAGAATAAAAGTTCGAGTACCAAAGTGACCAATTTTATTCTTGAGATATCAAACGGATAAAAGGTGTAAAGTACATGGACTAATTGAGTATTTAACCCAAGATTTAACCATAATTCATTAATGTGCTAATAGATTTGATTCAAATTGAGCATTTAACCTAAATTAAATGGAAAATTGCTTCCTCACAAAACCAATCCAAACAAAAGACACAGGCATCCAAGGTAATTCTTCCTTTTCTTTTCTTTTAATTGTAATTTCCCTTCTTTAAAAGGGCAACAAAAATTATGGGAAGAACTTTTGTTTATATACAAGAAGGTTTCCCTCACTTCGATAGGGATTTGAATTTTTTTATATAAATCCAATTATATTAAATAATAATTATTTATTTAAATGATTTAAATACATATTTATATATTAAAATAATTATATTTTTAATATAAAAATTGAATATTTCAAAATATATCTTCCTCACAAATAAAAAAAATATTTTTAAATAAAAAAATAAAACCATAAAATTTAACTTCTTTTTAAAATCAAGTGATAAATTCATCAAAATGCAAATTTTAATTTTCGGATAAAAAATTAGGTCAATTTTTTACGAATCAGATTTTACTTTATTCGGTTGTGAGAGCCCAAACCAGCCAATTACTCTTGCTGGTATTTCTTTTTTTTTTCTTCTCAAAAGATAAAAAATAATTACAAAATCTTTTTTTCGCATAATTTTTCTTTTATTAATAATTATTTATAATAATAATAGATAATAAATATTTATAATTAATTGGTTCATTTCGTAATTCTTTCAAAAAAATTCTCTCTTAATTACACGTTTTTCAAAAAACTTATTATCTTTCCTTACTAATAATTATTTATTATTATGATAATAAATAATAAATATTTTTGATTTATTAGTTAATTTTGTAATTCTTCCAAAAAAAATCACAAATAGGGATGCCAATGGATCAGATATCTATAATTTTTTAAATATCCGAATTCGGATTCGCTTAATTTATTTGAAATTCGAATTTGTTTATTATCCACTTACTATCCGAATAACACTATATGAATCCACATCTGGTTTCAAAAGCAATATTCGCCGGATATTTGAATCTGCTAAATATCTGAATTTATTAAATTATTATTTTTTTAAAATAAAAATTTAAATAAAAACTAAATATGTAAATGGAGCGGATAATGGATTCAGATATCCAACACTATCCGAACAAATATTAAAACGGATTCGGATAACAGATATTGATGGAGACTCAATTAAGAGTTGTAAACTCAAGTGCAGGTTATGTTCAAGTAATAAATTCTCGGGTGTCCGAGGTCGAACCACAGGGAAGCGTATTAGTAAGTATAAGATTATAAATATATAAGACAAAGAAAGTAAACAAGATATTAGGGAATCAAAAACAAAATAAGATAAACAATATATTAGAGAACAAAATAAACAAAATATAAAAGAAATTAAACAAGATATAAAAAACAATAAGAAAAGATGTTGAGGTTAGAGAATCCACTCTTGGTGTTATGCTAAGATTAATCTTGTTTTATTACACAATTGAAATTCACACATAAGGGAGATTCCAATCGAAAGGTTTAGCAATTCAGTCCAAATTGTCCAACGTCCATAGCATATGATATTATGTTCATTTGGTGTCCTCAAAACTCACAAAAAGAGTCCAAGCATTCCTTATGCCAAGGTATATGTCTACAACAAATCAAGGTTATGAAACCAAACATTTACTGTGCCATTTTCCTTGTCAATAATAAATCAAGATCCCTACTTTGCAAGTATGATTTTAAACCAAAAGAAAATATTATCTATACTAGTGTTTATAAATGATGATTCATTTTAGCTCATGTTTAAGAGACTAACCTTAGCATTTACCAAAAGCTTCACCTCATCACCTCAACAATATGATTAGCAACACATACTAGATATGAATAAAATGAAAAGAAGTGTAAAAAGCATAAGTAAATAAAAAGAAAACTAGAGAAAGGAAAGAAGAAGAAAACTTAGAGAATTTTATTACAATGGCTAATATCCTACCAATGTATCAATGTATCCTCATACTCATCCAAGGCCCTCTATTTATACACATTTTGGAGAGCTAAATGACAAGAGACAAGTTTTATAAATTTCAAAGGTAGGTATAATAGGTGGGTGCATTTTCCTAACAATTTTCGTCATGTTGTATGACAATTCTGATCAGCCAGCTTGATGGTCGATTTTGTCAATGTTGGAGGCTCTATCTGATCAAATGGTCTTCTAGAAAAATATGCCCCTATCAGTTAATGATCCATAGCCGTTGGAATCAGATCATTTGCTCATGTGGATCGGAAGATATGGTCAAAATACCAAAACGGTGCAGAACAGACGTCATTGCACATCAGCCAACTTGATGGTTGATTTCGGTAGGGAAAACGACTCCGTTTCAAGAAGTGTAAAACATGAAAAAGATAGATATGCCTCTTAACTTTGTACTGGCAAAATTTCAGCCTTAATGCTTCGGTGAAACTCGAGATATAGCTGATATGGCAAAAGGTGTCGGAACTGAATTGGATTTGCCCTTAATTCTTGATTTAACCTAGTAATCTGAAATCACTCAAAGAAACTCGTGAAAAACACCAAATTATATAAAAATATAAAATATCATAAACACAATTAGACTAAGCAATAATAACTCGTATTTGACACAAAACAATAATAAAACATAACTAAAAACTATATAATTATACGAGTTATCAGATATTCAATGGTTCATATTTGAATCCGCTGAGTATTGTATATTTAATATCCGAATCAGCAAATTATTCGAATCAACAATATTCGAATTCGAAAAAAAGATCGAATAACAAAAGCTAAAAAAATTATTGTCTTATTAATAAATATTGATTATATTGATTATAAATTATAAATATTTTTAATTGATTAATTTATTTTGTGATTTTCCTAAAATATTGGGAAAAAAAAAACTGTCGCTATTTCACCTAGGGATGGCAATGGACAGTGCAGATTCAAATATTCACAACTATCCGATCCACTTTTTTAAGGATTCGGATAAAATTCGGATTCGAATATTATAATTACTATCCGCAGCGGATTCGGAGCGAATACAGATATGAAACCTCGGTTATCCATTATCCAAATCCGCATTACTTCTGCAGATTCGGATAGCGAATTCAGATATTCAAATCCATTATCCATTTATTTGTAAAATGCATAAATTTAAGCTCATGGAAAGACTCAAACCTTTGTTTGCAAAATTAACCACTAAAAATTTTATCAAGTGAGCTAATCTTGAATTTTAAAATAACATGCTACTAAAATTAAATTATATCAAGTATAATGAAATATAATAATAATTTAAAAAATGTTTTTCCAAAATAAAATATATTATGTTAAATACCTTTAAATTTTGGAATTGCTATTTTGTTATCTAAATTGTTATTTTTGTATTTTAAAATTTGTTTGTTGTTAATTATGAGTGATTTTTAATTTAGAATTAATTTTTGTTTGATTTTATATTTTTATTTAAAAAATTTTGATTTATTGAATTCAGATATTTTTGCGGATTCGGATATCCGACGGATAATGATTTTTAATTCGGATTCAAATTCGGATAGTAATATTCGGATTTAATGCGGATAATAAATGGATTCGAATTTTAATGCAATTATGCGGATTAGATTCGAATTTTACAAAAAAAAATACAAATTTTCGACCCACTGCCATCCTTAATCTGACCTTGTTACAGTATCCTGAGAGATTTTTTTTATATATATAAGTATAGATGTGTAAAGAAACTTAAGTAAAATATTTCAAAATTTCAATCATTTGGCAACCAAAATTAACAAAAACATACGATGCAATATGTGTGCTTATATTAATTCTTTAACTAGTGTTTGAATCTTCGCGTTGTTTCGGTTTTATTGTCATTAATAATACATTGAATACAATTATAACATAAAAAAGCAATATGAATTTAAAGTTAAAATTGAATTACTATGATAAACTATGCAAAATATCTAAACTTAATGACAAATTTTAAAGTAAAGTATAGATATAAAATAACACAAATACAGCACCAATACACGAATCTAATTCATTTAGATATATTGATATCCATCATTTCTATTCATATTAAAAAATATTAAAATATAAACCTAACATCTATCATATAATAACTCATAACTTATAACATCATTTAAAAAAAAATTATTCTTTTGATTCAACACCAAAAATTTTAAAAAAATTTACTTACATCAACCCATCTCATATTATTATTTAATATTTTAATTTCTATCGACAATTTATCAATACAATAATTTTTATTCAATAGTATAAAAATAAAAAAATTTATAAGATTTTATTTTTCAAAAATAAAATAAAGAATCAATCATTATACAGCACGTGACACAAAATTAGGAGTATTTAAATAGTGTCACACACGAACATGACATGAAAAAATAACTAAAATACGACACGACACTAAAAAAAAAATGCCCACGACATGAATACACGAACGTGTAGAAATTTATATGAAACGAATTTGACACAAAATTGTGAATTATTTAAATAGTGTCAATTAGACCTGACAATTTCGCACACGAAACGAACATTAAAAAATAATTAAAACACAATACAACATGAAAAAAATAACACTACTACAATATGAATACACAAATGTGTCAAAACTTACCAACACGACACAAAATTGAAAGTTATTTGAATAATGCTAATTAGATCCGGTAATTTAAGACACGATACGAACACGAAAAAATAACTAAAAAACAATACAACACAATATGAATGCACGAATGTGTCAAAATCTATACATAATATGTTAAAATTTATATATAATATCATTAATACGATTATAACACGAAAAAATAATATAAATACAATATATTATAATTTTTAAAAAGTTACTAAATAAAATTTAAAAATTATTTTTTAATTAAAAGAAATTTACAAAATTACCCCTCAATTGAGGGAGATTGTTCCCTCAATTGAGGGGTTACTTTAATTGTATTTATTATTATTATAAGATAAGATATTCAACATTTTGATTACTAGGTATCTATTCTTGTTGTCACCGACACAAACACTTTGGGCCCTTTTACAGGTCAGCTTGGATCTGTTCCTCTGTTACTTTGTGTTAGCCAATCGGTGCTGAACTGCTCTCTGATACTCTCTTTTTATCCCAACTTCCTTTTCACTTTTTAGCTGAAAATCAGTCTTAAAAAAAAAAAAATCAGATTGGATACATCGATCGAATTGGTTCAACGGGAAATGATAACTTGTCCGGTCCAGTAGGTATATATAACACACATAGGGTCCAACAGAAACCTTATTCTTGTGAAAAACCGAAGAGAACCTCAAAAAATTAACACACATAATTGACGTTTAGTGTTTTGTAATTTGCAATAATGGCAACTGACCTCTTGCACTTGCCCCCTTCTTGCTTATTGATCCGTAAACTTCCAAGACATTCCACACCAAGAGCACTTCATGGAACTGCCATGAAATTGAAGATCCATTGCTCTGTCCGCACTCAAAATTCCCAGTTAACTGCTGAAGAAAACAGGAGATCCGCCAATTACCAACCCAACATGTGGAATTACGACGTTTTGCAGTCCTTGACTAGTGATGATCAGCAGGTAGCTATATTTCTTAAGCTTTGTTATAGCCATTTATCAGTACTGAATGAACAATATTCTAGCTCGAGTGACATTAGTTTTGCTCTCAAGCTTTATCTCAATTTGTAATATCTTTTGCAGGTTGAGGTTTATGAAGATAGAGCAAAGCAACTGGAGGACAGGGTGAGAAGCATGATCATGAACAATGAAGCACAGTCATTGGAGATTCTTGAACTGATTGATGACGTTCAACGACTAGGATTGGGGTATCGATTCGAGGGTGAAATAAGGAGAGCCCTTGATTGAATTGCATTATTGAAAGATGAAACTAATAAGAGCTTACATGCCACTGCTCTCTGCTTCAGGCTGCTTAGACAGCATGGTTATAAGGTCTCTCAATGTACGTACCAATACCATGATCTATAACCAAGCACTTTACTCATCTCCGGTCGGTTAGGTAATATAATATACAAAACCTTTCTGATGGACTCTTTATTTTCATCTAGAATTGTGGACAATTTATGAATTGCAAGCTGACAGAATCAACTTCTTATAGGTTTAAGGGATTGATTGTCAATTCCCAGAAACAGGTACTATACAGGTAATCGGACATAGATAGATGAGACTGCAGCAGCACCTGAAATAATTATATATGATAATTAGTGTTATCGTATCGTGTCTCATTTTAGACACGATACGAATAATTGAAACACAAACACAAATAATTAAACGTGTCTAATTTTAAAATATGAATACCACACGGTTATTATACGTATTACATGTTGGGGATATTTTAGATGGTGTACAGAAACGAAATTATAATCAAAACTTCAAGTGACGATGAATCGCATTCTTTAGAAAATTATTTGTCCCCATACAAAATTTTCTAACGGGTTAAGGCAATAACACTCCCAGGATACAATAAAGCTTTATGAATTCTGCAATTAGCAATATTGAAAAAATTTCTAATCTTTTATTCTTAATAATTCTTTATCTATATGGTAAAATTAGTTTACAATTTTTATATCCATCCATTGTGTTGGTTGAATGAAGGGATGCATTGTAATCATCTATTATATTGTTTGGATGAAATGATGCATTATAACCATCCATTGTATTTTTTGGATGAAGGATGCATTATAACCATCCATTGTATTTTTTGGATGAAATGAGACATCGGTTGGAATAATAGCACCAATAGTTGTTATGTTTTGTAAAATCATTTACTTTGATTTTGAAAAGACATACCTCTTTGATTGTATCTTTTGATGGTCTATATATATATTCATCAACCTCAATGATTAAAAGATTCAAATTTCGTTTCTGTCTACCATCTAAAATATCCCCAACATTACATGGACACGACATGACTAACACGTTTCAAATTGATCTATTTAAATTTGACATGACACTATATGATTAAAATTTATACGACACGAATAACACCTTAACGGATTTTACATTTCTAAATCGATAGAACCAAGTTAAAAACCCAACAAAACTATAATTGTACTACATGTAGCTTATAGAAACATTAAGAACTTTTCTTGTCAGGATGACCAATTATAACAGAGGAAGAGGATGCAAAAACAAATGGGGTTTGGAGTTTGGATAAGTTCAACAAGATGGGGGAGACAAAAAATTTAGGGTGAAGAACAATTTAAGGTTTGAAAGCTTGAGAGTGTGAGAAGGTGAAGATCGAGGAAGAAGCTTAGATCTGAGAAGTAGAGTGGAGGAGTAGCGGTTTTTTTTTTTGGCGAGGCCGCTTTGTTAGGTTAGCACAAACGATAGCAGTTTTTGGGTTTTTTTTTTTTTTTTTTTTTTTTTTTATATTTGATGCATTATTAATATTTAAGTTTATATATTGATAATGTATCTTACGATTTCACCTGTTAACACTGACAGTACATCAAAAACATTTTTTATTTTTTTTACTTTTTACTATTTAATAAATATTTATTTTTAATTTTTTATCTTTAAATTTTAGTTTTTGTCTTTTATAGTTTTATTGACCGTTGTACTTTTTAGTGACTAGTGTTCGTTTGTTTGTCAGTAGACATTAGACTTACATTCATTTAGTCTTAATCATTTATAATTTTACATTTATTAAATTTTAGTTTATTAGATTTTAGACCTTTAATTTTCATAGAATAAATTTTATTTTTTGTTTTAAAATTAAAAGAAAAGTATAAATTATAGAAAAATTTTATTAAATTTATTATTTTAATTTAAAAATAAAAGAATATATCATAGAATAAAATTAATTAAAATTTAGTTTTTACGTTTTAAAATTAAAAAGATAAGTATAGTTTTTATGTTTTAAAATTAAAAAGAAAAGTATAAATTAAAATTATATTGGGTATATTGATAACTCGTATAATTATATAGTTTTTAGTTATGTTTTATTATTGTTTTGTGTCAAATACGAGTTATTATTGCTTAGTCTAATTGTGTTTATGATATTTTATATTTTTATGTAATTTGGTGTTTTTCACGAGTTTTTTTGAGTGATTTCAGATTACTAGGTTAAATCAACAATTAAGGGCAAATCCAGTTCAGTTCCAGTTCCGACACCTTTTGCCATATCAGCTATATCTGGAGTTTCACTGAAGCAATTAGGCTGAATTTTTTTTACAGTGCAAAGTTAAGAGGCATATCTATCTTTTTCATGTTTTACACTTATTGAAACGGAGTCGTTTTCCCTAGTGAAATCGACCATCAAGTTGGCTGATGTGCAATGACGTCTGTGCTGACCTGTTTTGGTATTTTGACCATATCTTCCGATCCACATGAGCAAATGATCTGATTCCAACGGCTATGGATCCGTAACTGATAGGGGTATATTTTTCTAGAAGACCATTTTATCAGATTGAGCCTCCAACATTGACAAAATCGACCATCAAGCTGGCTGATCAGAATTGTCATACAATATGACGAAAATTGTTAGAAAAATGCACCCACCTATTATACCTACCTTTGAAATTTATAAAGCTTGTCTATTGTCATTTAGCTCTCCAAAATGTGTATAAATAGAGGGCCTTGGATGAGTATTAGCATACAATGGTACATTGGTAGGATATTAGCCATTGTAATAAAATTCTCTAAGTTTTCTTCTTCTTTCTTTCCTTTCTTTAGTTTTCCTTTTCTTTATTTACTTATGCTTTTTTACATTTCTTTTCATTTCATTCATATCTAGTATGTGTTGCTAATCATATTGTTGAGGTGATGAGGTGAAGCTTTTGGTAAATGCTAAGGTTAGTCTCTTAAACATGAGCTAAAATGAATCATCATTTTTAAACACTAGTATAGATAATATTTTCTTTTGGTTTAAAATCATACTTGCAAAGTAGGGATCTTGATTCATTATTGACAATGAAAATGGCACAGTAAATGCTTGGTTTCATAACCTTGATTTGTTGTAGACATATACCTTGGCATAAGGAATGCTTGGACTCTTTTTATGAGTTTTGAGGACACCAAATGAACATAATATCATATGCTATGGACGTTGGACAATTTGGACTGAATTGCTAAACCTTCCGATTGGAACCTCCCTTATGTGTGGATTTCAATTGTGTAATAAAACAAGATTAATCTTAGCATAACACCAAGAGTGGATTCTCTAACCTCAACATCTTTTCTTATTGTTTTTTATATTTTGTTTAATTTCTTTTATGTTATTTTATTTATTTTGTTCTCTAATATCTTGTTTATTTTGTTTTGTTGTTGATTCCCTAATATCCTGTTTACTTTGTTTTTCTTATATATTTATAAACTTATACTTACTAATACGCTTCCCTGTGGTTCGACCTCGGACACCCGAGAATTTATTACTTGAACATAACCTGCACTTGGGTTTATAACTCTTAATTGAGTCTCCATCAAGTTTTTGGCGCCGTTGCCGGGGAAGCAATACTAAGTATATATGTTTATAAGTATATTTATTTTTTTGGCTGGTTATACCGCCTAATTTATTTTTATTGGCAGGTTATACCGCCTAATTTTCTATATATTTATATTTATATTGTATATTGACTTTGTTTTATTTTTATTGGCTGGTTATACCGCCTAATCTGTATATTAACTTTGTTTTATGCTTGTTTGGCGACGTGATTTTAGATCTCGTCGTTTAGTTAGATTTTATTGTGAAACTTTTTCAGGTAATCTTTCTAATACAACTCCTACCATGGCTGACAATGAAAGTGTTCATGCTGAAGATGAGAACAAACAAATACGCATCATGCGTGACTACTTGCAACCAACTCGAAGCTCATCACCCTCTTGTTTTATTTTTCCTCTCAATGCAAACAACTTTCGTTTTAAACCAGGTATGATAGCTTTGCTTCCAAATTTCCATGGGTTAGAATCGGAAAGTGCTTACTCGTTTCTAAAATACTTCGAAGATATATGTGTCACCTTTAATGACCAATAATGTACAAATGAAATTGTCAAGCTAAAATTATTTCCTTTTTCTTTAAAAGATAAAGCAAAAATTTGGCTTCATAATTTAAAACCAAGGTCAATTGGCACATGGCAAGAATTACAAACTGAGTTTCTAAAGAAATTTTTCCCAGCACATAAAACTACTGCTTTGAAAAGACAGATTCAAAATTTCAATCAAAATCAAAATGAAGCATTTTTTCAGTGCTGGGAGCGTTTTAAAGATTTGTTAAGTTCTTGTCCACATCATGGTTTTGAAAAATGGCGTCTTATTAGTTTCTTTTATGAAAGTTTAACTCCCGAAACTAAACAATTTGTTGAAACAATGTGTAACGGTGAGTTTTTAGAAAAAGAACCTGAAGAAGCCTTTGACTACCTAGACCATTTGGCAGAAAACTCTCAAGCCTGGCACACAGATAATTCCTCTGAAAGTTCCAATAGATCTAATCTTGTTTCTAACAGAGGTAAATATTATTTTAGTCAAGAAGATGAGATAAAAGCTAAAGTAGCTAATTGGCTAGAAAGATTGAAGCCATGGAACTTAGAGAAGTAAAAGAAGTCAAAACGGTTAAAAATGAAGAAAGTTGTGGAATTTGTGAAATCATGGGACACCCCACTTCTGAATGCCCAAACATTCCCATTCTTAAAGAAGCGTTGCATGATCAAGTAAATTCCATAAACACATTTAAAAAGCCTTTTCCTTCTCCTTACTCTGAAACGTATAACCCTGAATGGAGAAATCATCCCAACTTCAGTTGGCGGAATAATAATCATGTTCAGGTACCACAATCTCAAAAGCCGGGCAACACTTTTTCCTATCAACCTTCACGTGTACAAACCTTGGAAGAGACATTGCAAGCATTCATGCAAACACAAGCAAATGTGAATAACCAAACTTCACAGGACATCAATGAGATCAAAAACACCTTGTCCACATTGACAGCTTCATTACGCATTCAAGAAAAAGGTAAGTTTCCTGCTCAACCTCAGCCTAACCCTTCTACTCAATGTCTTGTTTCTTGCTCCAATGAAACTCAACAGGAAAATGCCAGTTCTATCACAACTCTTCGAAGTGGAAAGGCAATTGACAAAAACATTCCATCAAAAGACCAAGATCCTCCTTCCCCTCCGAAAAGTAATAGTAAGGATGATGGTAAGTCTGAACTTCTTGAAAATTTGGACAAAGAAAAAGGTATGCATCCTGCTCCTTTTCCTCAAAGGTTGCAAACAATAAAGAATTTGAATCAAAATGCAGAAATTTATGAACTTTTCAAACAAGTTAAGATTAACATTCCTTTATTGGATGCAATCAAACAAGTTCCATCTTATGCTAAATTTTTGAAGGACATGTGCACAGTTAAAATGAAACATAATGTACAAAAGAAAGCATTTCTGACGGAAAGTGTGAGCTCAATCATTCAGCACCTTACTCCACCAAAATTCAAAGATCCTGGATGTCCAACAATCTCATGCATCATTGAAAACACTAGAATAGAACGTGCATTGCTTGATCTTGGTGCTAGTGTTAATCTTTTGCCTTTTCTGTTTATCAACAGTTAGGTTTAGGTGAACTCAAGGAAACACCTGTTACACTTCAACTAGCTGATCGTTCTGTAAAAATTCCTCGAGGGATAGTTGAAGATGTTTTGGTTCAAATTGATAATTTTTACTTTCCTGTTGATTTTATTGTTTTGGACACACATCCTGTTTCAAATCCAAATGTTCAAATTCCTGTTATATTAGGCCGTCCATTTCTTGCAACTTCTAATGCTCTGATAAATTGCAGGAATGGTATGTTGAACATTTCTTTTGGAAATATGACTTTAGAATTAAATGTGTTCAACATTTGCAAGCAACCTAGTGATGATTCAGAAGTACATGAAGTGGATTTCATTGAAGAACTTGTTCATGAACATCTCACCACTACCACATTCCATGATCCTTTAGAAGCTTATTTAATTGAATGTGAGTTTGATAATGCTTCAGAAATTTCACACACTGATTCTTTGTTAAATTCTTTTCAGGATAAGCATTGTTGGAAACAAAAGTTTGAGGAACTTCCATCACTCACAAATGTCACTGTACCATCAACTATTGAACCACCCAAGCTGGATTTAAAACCATTGCCATCCGAGCTAAAATATTCCTTTTTGGGTGAGAATGAAACTTTTCCAGTCATAATTTCTTCACATCTTGATGAACTACAAGAAGGTAAGTTGTTACAACTTTTGAAGATGCACAAAAATGCATTAGGATGGACCTTAGCTGACATAAAGGGAATAAGCCCATTAATCTGCACAATAATATTTATTTAGAGGAAAATGCTAAACCCTCTAGACAAATGCAACGAAGGCTTAATCCTAATATGAAAGAAGTAGTGAGAAATGAAGTCATTAAACTTCTAGATAATGGAATCATTTATCCTATCTCTGATAGCAAATGGGTAAGTCCTACTCAAGTCGTACCTAAGAAATCTGGAGTTACTGTAGTTAAAAATGAAAACAATGAATTAATTCCAACTAGGACTGTTACTGGTTGGCGCATGTGCATTGACTATAGGAAACTTAACTGAGTGACGAGGAAAGATCATTTCCCTTTGCCTTTCATGGATCAAATCTTAGAAAGAGTTGCAGGGCATGAGTTTTATTGTTTTCTAGATGGATATTCTGGGTATAATCAAATTGCCATTGCACTTGAGGACCAAGAGAAAACCACTTTTACATGTCCTTTTGGTACTTTTGCATATCGTAGAATGCCATTTGGATTATGTAACGCCCCTGCCACATTTCAAAGATGCATGCTTAGTATTTTTAGTGACATGATTGAACGTAATCTTGAGATTTTCATGGATGATTTTTCTGTTTCTGGTGATTCATTTGATGATTGCTTAGCCAATTTGAAAAATGTATTGATTAGGTGTGAAGAAAAAAATCTTGTTCTTAATTGGGAAAAATGTCATTTCATGGTCACTAAAGGTATTGTACTAGGTCACATTGTTTCTGCAAAAGGGATTGAGGTAGACAAGTCAAAAATTGAATTGATTGCTAATCTACCCACACCAAAGACAGTAAAGGACATTAGGTCATTCTTGGGACATGCAGGTTTTTATAGAAGATTCATAAAAGATTTTAGCACGATATCTAAACCTCTATGTAATCTTTTAATGAAAGACACTGCATTTGAATGGACTAAAGATTGTGAAGATGCTTTTGAAAAACTCAAAAATATGCTCACTACTGCTCCTATTATGAGATCTCTTAATTGGTCTTTACCATTTGAAATAATGTGTGATGCTAGTGACTATGCTGTTGGTGCTGTGTTAGGACAAAGGAAAGATAATAAACCACATGTAATTTACTATGCAAGTAAAACTTTAAATAGAGCCCAAATGAATTATTCCACTACAGAAAAGGAATTACTTGCAGTTGTTTTTGCATTGGATAAATTCAGATCTTACCTTGTTGGATCATCAATTGTTGTCTTTAGTGATCATGCAGCTTTAAAATATCTTCTCTCTAAGAAGGATGCAAAACCTAGGTTGCTGAGGTGGATCCTTTTGCTGCAAGAATTTGACATCACCATTCGAGATAAAAAAGGAGTAGAAAATGTGGTGGCTGATCATTTATCAAGACTTGTTTGTGATGAATCTTTTGGAACCTCACCAATAAATGATACTTTTCCTGATGAACAACTTCTAATTGTTTTCACGACACCTTGGTTTGCTGACATTGCTAATTTTCTTGCTACAGGAAAAATTCCTTCTCAATGGAGCACCCAAGATAAAAGGAAGTTTCTGAATGAGGTAAAGAAGTTCTATTGGGATGACCCTTACTTGTTCAAATATTGTCCTGATCAGATTTTTCGAAGATGCATTCCCGACAATGAGGTAAGTAGTGTAATTAAGTTTTGTCATTCTGAGGCATGTGGTGGTCATTTTTCATCAAAGAAAACTGCTGCAAAAATTTTACAGTGTGGATTTTACTGGCCAACTTTATTCAAAGATGCACATAATTTTTGCAAGTCATGTGAAAGTTGTCAAAAATTAGGTTCCATTTCGAAAAGAAACATGATGCCTTTGAACCCAATTCTTGTAATTGAAATTTTTGACTGTTGGGGTATTGATTTCATGGGACCATTTCCACCATCTTTTGGTTTCTTATACATTTTAGTTGCAATAGATTATGTTTCAAAGTGGATAGAGGCAATTCCATGTCGAAATAATGATCACAAAACAGTGATTAAATTTTTAAAAGAAAATATTTTGAGTCGATTTGGAATTCCTCGATCTATCATAAGTGATGGGGGAACACATTTTTACAACAAGGTTTTTGAAACATTAATGAAGAAATATGCCATTACACACAAAGTTGCAACCCCTTATCACCCGCAGACAAATGGACAGGTAGAATTAGCAAATAGGGAGATTAAACAAATTTTGGAAAAGACGGTTAATCCAAATCGCAAAGATTGGTCTCTTAGACTTAACGATGCATTATGGGCCTATCGAACAGCTTTTAAAACAGCATTAGGCATGTCTCCTTATAGGCTAGTTTATGGAAAACCTTGTCATTTACCTGTGGAACTTGAGCATAAAGCATATTGGGCCATTAAAATGTTCAACTCAAACCTTGATGACGCTTCTAATTTACGGAAATTACAAATAAATGAACTTGAGGAACTCAGAAATGATGCATATGAGAATTCTAAAATTCATAAAGAAAGAACTAAAGCCTTTCATGACAAGTTAATTTCAAGAAAAACATTTGATGTTGGGCAAAAAGTTCTACTTTATAATTCTAGACTTCACATATTTCCTGGTAAGTTGAGATCAAGATGGACTGGCCCATTTGTGGTTAAGCATGTGTATCATTATGGAGCAGTTGACATTGAGAATCCTCAAAATGGTAACGTATTCAAGGTAAATGGACAAAGACTCAAACTCTTTTTGGAAAATCATGTTACTCAAGAAGAGGTTGTTTTTCTTTCTGATCCTTGTTTTGAAAATAACTAGATGTAAATATAATTTTTACTAATCTTAAAAAAAAAACAGTTTTTTTAACACCGGTTAAATGGCGGATAACGATACTCCGTGATTATTTAAATCGGTCCCATCAGCTACCCACAAAACTGATATTGTATATAAATTTCTCTTTCAATTTCTTTTTCATTTTTTTCAGGATGGATGATATTCTCAAAAGATTGCAGAAATGATTTCCTCCTTTTCCTCGAAATATTTTACTGAAGCTTTACCAAGTTCGATTTGAAAGATTAAGAATGCTTATGCACAAAGGGATTCCTGAAGACATACGTTGGATAATTGAAGCCAAGGTACGTGAAGATGAATATCTTCCTGTTTTGCATTTACCAGGTACAGGTAGAAGCACTTTTGCAAAGAAGCGACGAGCAAAGCGCATGAGTTCAAATTGCCACAAATGTGCACGATGGACGTGTAACGGTAAATGTCGTTCTATTGGGATTCCGTCCTCTAATCGAGATGATAAAATTGAATTCATTAAGGATGGACTGAGTAAGGAGAATTTGGGTAATATCCAACTTTCTCTTGAGACGCATCCTAGTGGAGACGTACAAAGAGAAATTCTTGATTTATGGCCGCAATTCCAAAGGGAATGGCAACATCTTGGGAATCTGATGTTAAAAGACCCTGTTTGCCAGTTTGTAAGAAAACTGGATGGGAAGCATATCCTCGACTCATAGAAGGCATTTAAGCCGTTTCTGGACGTAAAACCAGAGGAAGATGCCAAATACACTTTCGGCGACATTATTACTTTTGACTTTTACGGTTGATTTTTCTTCTCTTTTTGATTTTCTTCCTGAAATCACGCAAAAATCTTTTGTTAGGTTAACATTTTCTTCTGACAGGTCAGATACACTTTCGGCGACATTATTACTCTTGTCTGATTCACTACTCAGTCCTCTATATATTACACCATGTACTCATTCTCTTTCAGGCACTCGAAAAAGGAAAAAAAATGGAAAGCACTTCGTCCCAGCGCATTAAAAAAATTTGTGTCTTTGGAGGTGCTTATCCAGGGAAAAATAACATATTCGCTGATGAAGCCATAAGAGTTGGAGTAATACTTGCCCAACAAAAGATCCAGTTGATTTATGGAGGCGGTAGTACGGGTTTAATGGGAGCAGTCGCTACAACAGTGATGGTGACTCAATTAAGAGTTGTAAACCCAAGTGCAGGTTATGTTCAAGTAATAAATTCTCGGGTGTCCGAGGTCGAACCACAGGGAAGCGTACTAGTAAGTATAAGTTTATAAATATATATGAAAAAGAAAATAAACAAGATACTAGGGAATCAATAACAAAGAAAGTAAACAAGATATTAGAGAATAAAATAAACAAAATAACATAAAAGCAATTAAACAAGATATAAAAAACAATAAGAAAGGATGTTGAGGTTAGAGAATCCACTCTTGGTGTTATGCTAAGATTAATCTTGTTTTATTACACAATTGAAATCCACACATAAGGGAGGTTCCAATCGGAAGGTTTAGCAATTCAGTCCAAATTTTCCAACGTCCATAGCATATGATATTATGTTCATTTGGTGTCCTCAAAACTTATAAAAAGAGTCCAAGCATTCCTTATGCCAAGGTATATGTCTACAACAAATCAAGGTTATGAAACCAAGCATTTACTGTGCCATTTTCATTGTCAATAATGAATCAAGATCTCGACTTTGCAAGTATGATTTTAAACCAAAAGAAAATATTATCTATACTAGTGTTTATAAATGATGATTCATTTTAGCTCATGTTTAAGAGACTAACCTTAGCATTTACCAAGAGCTTCACCTCATCACCTCAACAATATGATTAGCAACACATACTAAAAATGAAAAGAAATGTAAGAAGCATAAGTAAATAAAGAAAAAAAAAACTAGAGAAAGGAAAGAAAAAGAAAAAGAAAACTTAGAGAATTTTATTACAATGGCTAATATCCTACCAATGTATATTGTATCCTAATACTCATCCAAGGCCCTCTATTTATACACATTTTGGAGAGCTAAATGACAAGAGACAAGCTTTATAAATTTCAAAGGTAGGTATAATAGGTGGGTGCATTTTTCTAACAATTTTCGTCATGTTGTATGACAATTCTGATCAGCCAGCTTGATGGTCGATGTTGTCAATGTTGGAGGCTCGATCTGATCAAATGGTCTTCTAGAAAAATATGCCCCTATAAGTTACTGATCCATAGCCGTTGGAATCAGATCATTTTCTCATGTGGATCGGAAGATATGGTCAAAATACCAAAACGGTGCAGAATAGATGTCATTGCACATCAGCCAACTTGATGGTTGATTTCGGTAGGGAAAACGACTCCGTTTCAAGAAGTGTAAAACATGAAAATGATAGATATGCCTCTTAACTTTGCACTGTCAAAATTTCAGCCTTAATGATTCGGTGAAACTCCAGATATAGCTGATATGGCAAAAGGTGTCGGAACTGGAACTGAATTGGATTTGCCCTTAATTCTTGATTTAACCTAGTAATCTGAAATCACTCAAAGAAACTCGTGAAAAACACCAAATTACATAAAAATATAAAAGATCATAAAAACAATTAGACTAAGCAATAATAACTCGTATTTGACACAAAACAATAATAAAACATAACTAAAAACTATATAATTATACGAGTTATCACACCCCCACACTTAGATTGTTGCTAGTCCCTAGCAACGACTCAATAAAAATAAAATAAGAAAATCTAATCTAATCCATTTTCGTTGGAAATCACGGTGGCACTTAGCATGTGACACAAGCCTTTAAACCCCTAGGTGTCCCTAGTGGACGAGTTTAGTCTCGTGAGGGTTTGCTAGAACGATACCCACAAACATTGAAAAACTAAAATATAAGTAAACTACATACACTAAAAATATTTACTCCTAATCCTTTCAATATAAATTAGAGACAATCTTTGAACAAGTCTTATAAACTAATCAATAGCTCAAATAATTTCACAAAAATTCATGCTTGAATGTAAATAAATTAGTTAAGCCAATATTAACATAACATATTTCAATCAAAATAGTGCATATTCAACTTAATCTCAACTTCTCACTATACTCTCATGATTTTCACTCTTTAAAGTAGTGGTAAAGTGTTTACACTCAATCAATCTCATGAAAACAGTTCTACCATATGCTTGCTTGTCCACCTATTCTCCACTATTTAGATCATACAACTTCATAAATCAAGAGGTCTTTTTTCAAGGTTGTAATGGGGCCAAAGGGTTATAATGTGGTTAAAGAACAAAAGGATAAAGATATCACAAAGGTTCCAAAGAGTTCATAGAGTTTAGAGACATAATAAGATCATACAAATAAAACTTCTCAAAACTCTTATAAAGCACATAATAACATAGGCTAAATATTCATGTTGAGCCTTTGCTTCATTCTAACCAACTTTGTAACATCTTTTTCTTTACTTTAACTAGAAGTTCAAGAGAAGATTTTTTTTTTTAATATGGGAATGTATTTGACAATGATCCCTTTCTTTTTCTCTTGACTTTTTCTTTTCTTTTCTTTCCCCACACTTATCTTTTGTTTCTAACCCAAATTTTCAACTAAAAATATCCCTTGTTTTTTGCAATATGTCTCAAAAAATCCATCTTTAGAAAAAGGGTAAGGATATAAGTATATTTAGGCTAGGTGTAAGTTGTGGTTACCAATAAAACAGCATATTTAATGTAGGCTCAAATTGGCTCACTAGTGGGGATGTTCTCTTAGAACATTAATAATGGATGGCTGTTTGGCTCTGGTTATAATCCTAATGCCTCTATCATATTCATGTTGTCACATGTATCAATATAGTCTCAAACGGTTTAAAGCAAGTTCTAGAGAATCATGTAATCATAAGAGCACTCAAGAAAGAAATTAGATTGATTTGTATAATGCATCAATCATTATAGGCTCAAAAACTCACAAGGATGATTATACAAGTCAGATTAAGTCTAAACATGCTTCTTTCTCAATCAACATATCATATTAACATTGGCTCATAAAAAGGTTGATATCAAGCTCAATTCTCCTGAAAATCTTCTCACTAATAAATCTGTTTTAGACTTACGCAATTCATATCTCATTATAGTATTGAAAGTAACTAAAAAACACACTAAGTCTAAACATGCTTTTTTTTGTTGAAGAAGAAGAAGATTAAATCAAACTGACAAGGTATGTCTCAAGTCTCCCTTACTCAAACCTTGTTCAGAATGAATACTTCTAAATGTCTTAAAACACAACAATTTTTTTTTTTATAGCAAAATATGTCCCTTACCCCCTACTAAAATATGACATTGTCCCCAATGTCAAATTTTAAAGGTAGAATTTAGGAGATATTACCTGCAGAGGTTGCTAACCACTTATTATAACTGAGACACAACAAACAAAATGTTAGATAATGTCACAAAGACAAAGTGCAATCCACTCCTTGCTCGTCCATATCTCTTTTTCTTTTTCCGAGCGTTTGCGAAACAACCGTAGCAGATAAATACTCATAAGCTTGGAGCTTTTTGAGTAAATCTTCAATGGTTGTAGCAGAAATTATGGTTCTCCTTGCTTCTGAAAACATGAATCCATTATCCACAGCATTATCTAAATATGAAAGCAAATTACTAAAATAACCATTAATATTAAGCAAACCAATGGGTTTCTTATTTGTGACCAA
Organism: Fremontodendron californicum; assembly: GCA_030761205.1. Taxonomy (NCBI): domain Eukaryota; kingdom Viridiplantae; phylum Streptophyta; class Magnoliopsida; order Malvales; family Malvaceae; genus Fremontodendron; species Fremontodendron californicum. Next base: position 4,964,794 of record JAULJL010000025.1, on the reverse strand, counting down.
AGATGACCAAGAAGCCACGCAAGCTATTTCTTCCAATGTACCCAGACCTCCTGGTAAAGCAATGAATGCATCGGCAGAATGGTACATGATTGTTATCTGTTCAGGGATACTCCAGACTTGTATTTCCTTACCCACGGTAGGTCCACAAAAACCTGTGAATAGTTTTGGCACGATTCCTAGAACTGGACTTCCTCCGACGTGTGCTGCTGTAGCGACTGCTCCTATTAAACCCGTACTACCGCCTCCATAAATCAACTGGATCTTTTGTTGGGCAAGTATTACTACAACTCTTATGGCTTCATCAGCGAATATTTTATTTTTCCCTGGATAAGCACCTCCAAAGACACAAATTTTTTCAATGCGCTGGGACGAAGTACTTTCCATTTTTTTTTCAAGTGCCTGAAAGAGAATGAGTACATGGTGTAATATATAGAGGACTGAGTAATGAATCAGACAAGAGTAATAATGTCGCCGAAAGTGTATTTGACCTGTCAGAAGAAAATGTTAACCTAACAAAAGATTTTTGCGTGATTTCAGGAAGAAAATCAAAAAGAGAAGAAAAATCAACCGTAAAAGACCAATGCAAAAAAAATGAGAATAATTACACAAATCGTAAATTAAACCGAAATAAAGTTATTGCAAATCAAACCAAAAGCTGAGAAGTCATTTATTGTAGTTGTGATTGTGGCTCACATCTTCCTCTGGTTTTACGTCCAGAAACGGCTTAAACGCCTTCTATGAGTCGAGGATATGCTTCCCATCCAGTTTTCTTACAAGCTGGCAAACAGGGTCTTTTAACATCAGATTCCCAAGATGTTGCCATTCCCTTTGGAATTGCGGCCATAAATCAAGAATTTCTCTTTGTACGTCTCCACTAGGATGCGTCTCAAGAGAAAGTTGGATATTACCCAAATTCTCCTTACTCAGTCCATCCTTAATGAATTCAATTTTATCATCTCGATTAGAGGACGGAATCCCAATAGAACGACATTTACCGTTACACGTCCATCGTGCACACTTGTGGCAATTTGAACTCATGCGCTTTGCTCGTCGCTTCTTTGCAAAAGTGCTTCTACCTGTACCTGGTAAATGCAAAACAGGAAGATATTCATCTTCACGTACCTTGGCTTCAATTATCCAACGTATGTCTTCAGGAATCCCTTTGTGCATAAGCATTCTTAATCTTTCAAATCGAACTTGGTAAAGCTTCAGTAAAATATTCCGAGGAAAAGGAGGAAATCGTTTCTGCAATCTTGTGAGAATATCATCCATCCTGAAAAAAAAAGAAATATAAAATGAAAGAGAAATTGAAAGAGAAATTTATATACAATATCAGTTTTGTGGGTAGCTGATGGGACCGACTTAAATAATCACGGAGTACCGTTATCCGCCATTTAACCGGGAAAAAAAATGTATTTTTTTTTTTTGAAGATTAGTAAAAATTATATTTACATCTAGTTATTTTCAAAACAAGGATCAGAAAGAAAAACAACCTCTTCTTGAGTAACATGATTTTCCAAAAAGAGTTTGAGTCTTTGTCCATTTACCTTGAATACGTTACCATTTTTAGGATTCTCAATGTCAACTGCTCCATAATGATACACATGCTTAACCACAGATGGGCCAGTCCATCTTGATCTCAACTTACCAGGAAATATGTGAAGTCTAGAATTATAAAGTAGAACTTTTTGCCGAACATCAAATGTTTTTCTTGAAATTAACTTGTCATGAAAGGCTTTAGTTCTTTCTTTATGAATTTTAGAATTCTCATATGCATCATTTCTGAGTTCCTCAAGTTTTTGTTTCCAACAATGCTTAACCTGAAAAGAATTTAACAAAGAATCAGTGTGTGAAATTTCTGAAGCATTATCAAACTCACATTCAATTAAATAAGCTTTTAAAGGATCATGGAATGTGGTAGTGGTGAGATGTTCATGAACAAGTTCTTCAATGAAATCCACTTCATGTACTTCTGAATCATCACCAGGTTGCTTGCAAGTGTTGAACACATTTAATTCTAAAGTCATATTTCCAAAAGAAATGTTCAACATACCATTCCTGCAATTTATCAGAGCATTAGAAGTTGCAAGAAATGGACGGCCTAATATAACAGGAATTTGAACATTTGGATTTGAAACAGGATGTGTGTCCAAAACAATAAAATCAACAGGGAAGTAAAAATTTTCAATTTGAACCAAAACATCTTCAACTATCCCTCGAGGAATTTTTACAGAACGATCAGCTAGTTGAAGTGTAACAGGTGTTTCCTTGAGTTCACCTAAACCTAACTGTTGATAAACAGAAAAAGGCAAAAGATTAACACTAGCACCAAGATCAAGCAATGCACGTTCTATTCTAGTGTTTCCAATGATGCATGAGATTGTTGGACATCCAGGATCTTTGAATTTTGGTGGAATAAGGTGCTGAATGATTGAGCTCACACTTTCCGTCAGAAATGCTTTCTTTTGTACATTATGTTTCCTTTTAACTGTGCACATGTCCTTCAAAAATTTAGCATAAGATGGAACTTGTTTGATTGCATCCAATAAAGGAATGTTAATCTTAACTTGTTTGAAAAGTTCATAAATTTCTGCATTTTGATTCAAATTCTTTATTGTTTGCAACCTTTGAGGAAAAGGAGCAGGATGCATACCTTTTTCTTTGTCCAAATTTTCAAGAAGTTCAGACTTACCATCATCCTTACCATTACTTTTCGGAGGGGAAGGAGGATCTTGGTCTTTTGATGGAATGTTTTTGTCAATTGCCTTTCCACTTCGAAGAGTTGTGATAGAACTGGCATTTTCCTGTTGAGTTTCATTGGAGCAAGAAACAAGACATTGAGTAGAAGGGTTAGGCTGAGGTTGAGCAGGAAACTTACCTTTTTCTTGAGTGCGTAATGAAGCTGTCAATGTGGACAAGGTGTTTTTGATCTCATTGATGTCCTGTGAAGTTTGGTTATTCACATTTGCTTGTGTTTGCATTAATGCTTGCAATGTCTCTTCCAAGGTTTGTACACGTGAAGGTTGATAGGAAAGAGTGTTGCCCGGCTTTTGAGATTGTGGTACCTGAACATGATTATTATTCCGCCAACTGAAGTTGGGATGATTTCTCCATTCAGGGTTATACGTTTCAGAGTAAGGAGAAGGAAAAGGCTTTTTAAATGTGTTTATGGAATTTACTTGATCATGCAACGCTTCTTTAAGAATGGGAATGTTTGGACATTCAGAAGTGGGGTGTCCCATGATTTCACAAATTCCACAACTTTCTTCATTTTTAACCGTTTTGACTTCTTTTACTTCTCTAAGTTCCATGGCTTCAATCTTTCTAGCCAAATTAGCTACTTTAGCTTTTATCTCATCTTCTTGACTAAAATGATATTTACCTCTGTTAGAAACAAGATTAGATCTATTGGAACTTTCAGAGGAATTATCTGTGTGCCAGGCTTGAGAGTTATCTGCCAAATGGTCTAGGTAGTCAAAGGCTTCTTCAGGTTCTTTTTTTAGAAACTCACCGTTACACATTGTTTCAACAAATTGTTTAGTTTCGGGAGTTAAACTTTCATAAAAGAAACTAATAAGACGCCATTTTTCAAAACCATGATGTGGACAAGAACTTAACAAATCTTTAAAACGCTCCCAGCACTGAAAAAATGCTTCATTTTGATTTTGATTGAAATTTTGAATCTGTCTTTTCAAAGCAGTAGTTTTATGTGCTGGGAAAAATTTCTTTAGAAACTCAGTTTGTAATTCTTGCCATGTGCCAATTGACCTTGGTTTTAAATTATGAAGCCAAATTTTTGCTTTATCTTTTAAAGAAAAAGGAAATAATTTTAGCTTGACAATTTCATTTGTACATTGTTGGTCATTAAAGGTGACACATACATCTTCGAAGTCTTTTAGAAACGAGTAAGCACTTTCCGATTCCAACCCATAGAAATTTGGAAGCAAAGCTATCATACCTGGTTTAAAACGAAAGTTGTTTGCATTGAGAGGAAAAATAAAACAATAGGGTGATGAGCTTCGAGTTGGTTGCAAGTAGTCACGCATGGTGCGTACTTGTCTGTTCTCATCTTCAGCATGAACACTTTCATTGTCAGCCATGGTAGGAATTGTATTAGAAAGATTACCTGAAAAAGTTTCACAATAAAATCTAACTAAACGACGAGATCTAAAATCACGTTGCCAAATAAAAATAAAACAAAGTTAATATACAATATAAATATAAACATATAGAAAATTAGGCGGTATAACCAGCCAATAAAAATAAATATATACAAAATTAGGCGGTATAACCAGCCAATAAAAATAAATATACTTATAAACTTATATACTTAGTATTGCCTCCCCGGCAACGGCGCCAAAAACTTGATGGTGACTCAATTAAGAGTTGTAAACCCAAGTGCAGGTTATGTTCAAGTAATAAATTCTCGGGTGTCCGAGGTCGAACCACAGGGAAGCGTACTAGTAAGTATAAGTTTATAAATATATATGAAAAAGAAAATAAACAAGATACTAGGGAATCAATAACAAAGAAAGTAAATAAGATATTAGAGAATAAAATAAACAAAATAACATAAAAGCAATTAAACAAGATATAAAAAACAATAAGAAAGGATGTTGAGGTTAGAGAATCCACTCTTGGTGTTATGCTAAGATTAATCTTGTTTTATTACACAATTGAAATCCACACATAAGGGAGGTTCCAATCGGAAGGTTTAGCAATTCAGTCCAAATTTTCCAACGTCCATAGCATATGATATTATGTTCATTTGGTGTCCTCAAAACTTATAAAAAGAGTCCAAGCATTCCTTATGCCAAGGTATATGTCTACAACAAATCAAGGTTATGAAACCAAGCATTTACTGTGCCATTTTCATTGTCAATAATGAATCAAGATCTCGACTTTGCAAGTATGATTTTAAACCAAAAGAAAATATTATCTATACTAGTGTTTATAAATGATGATTCATTTTAGCTCATGTTTAAGAGACTAACCTTAGCATTTACCAAGAGCTTCACCTCATCACCTCAACAATATGATTAGCAACACATACTAAAAATGAAAAGAAATGTAAGAAGCATAAGTAAATAAAGAAAAAAAAAACTAGAGAAAGGAAAGAAAAAGAAAAAGAAAACTTAGAGAATTTTATTACAATGGCTAATATCCTACCAATGTATATTGTATCCTAATACTCATCCAAGGCCCTCTATTTATACACATTTTGGAGAGCTAAATGATAAGAGACAAGCTTTATAAATTTCAAAGGTAGGTATAATAGGTGGGTGCATTTTTCTAACAATTTTCGTCATGTTGTATGACAATTCTGATCAGCCAGCTTGATGGTCGATGTTGTCAATGTTGGAGGCTCGATCTGATCAAATGGTCTTCTAGAAAAATATGCCCCTATAAGTTACTGATCCATAGCCGTTGGAATCAGATCATTTGCTCATGTGGATCGGAAGATATGGTCAAAATACCAAAACGGTGCAGAACAGACGTCATTGCACATCAGCCAACTTGATGGTTGATTTCGGTAGGGAAAACGACTCCGTTTCAAGAAGTGTAAAACATGAAAAAGATAGATATGCCTCTTAACTTTGCACTGTCAAAATTTCAGCGTTAATGATTCGGTGAAACTCCAGATATAGCTGATATGGCAAAAGGTGTCGGAACTGGAACTGAATTGGATTTGCCCTTAATTCTTGATTTAACCTAGTAATCTGAAATCACTCAAAGAAACTCGTGAAAAACACCAAATTACATAAAAATATAAAAGATCATAAAAACAATTAGACTAAGCAATAATAACTCGTATTTGACACAAAACAATAATAAAACATAACTAAAAACTATATAATTATACGAGTTATCAAGCAGCACACGCCGGAGGAAGTCCAGTTCTAGGAATCGTGCCAGAACTATTCACAGATTTTTGTGGACCTACCGTGGGTAAGGAAATACAAGTCTGGAGTATCCCTGAACGGATAACAATCATGTACCATTCTGCCGATGCATTCATTGCTTTACCAGGAGGTCTGGGTACATTGGAAGAAATAGCTTGCGTGGCTTCTTGGTCATCTTTGGTCACAAATAAGAAACCCATTGGTTTGCTTAATATTAATGGTTATTTTAGTAATTTGCTTTCATATTTAGATAATGCTGTGGAAAATGGATTCATGTTTTCAAAGGCAAGGAGAACCATAATTTCTGCTACAACCATTGAAGATTTACTCAAAAAGCTCCAAGCTTATGAGTATTTATCTGCTACGGTTGTTTCGCAAACGCTCGGAAAAAGAAAAAAAGATATGGACGAGCAAGGAGTGGATTGCACTTTGTCTTTGTGACATTATCTAACATTTTGTTTGTTGTGTCTCAGTTATAATAAGTGGTTAGCAACCTCTGTAGGTAATATGTCCCTTACCCCCTACTAAAAAAAAAATTGTTGTGTTTTAAGACATTTAGAAGTATTCATTCTGAACAAGGTCTGAGTAAGGGAGACTTGAGACATACCTTGTCAGTTTGATTTTAATATTTTTATGTTTACTTGTTAATTTTTGTTTAGTATTTTAGGATTATTTAGGTTGCATGAGTTTGTTTTGTTTTGAGTCTTAGTTGTTCCTATTCTTATGTTATTAGTTCTTTTCTCTTACACATGATTCTTTCATTTGGGTTAATAGACTTACATTGAGGACAATGTAAGAATTAAGTGTGGGGGGAATGATTTAGGATTTCTTTTATTTTTGTCTACTATTTTTTTATGAGTCTTTATTATTATTATTTTTTTTAGTGTGTTTTAGTTCCTTTTTAATACAATGATGAGATATGAATTGCATAAGTCTAAAACAGATTTATTAGTGAGAAGATTTTCTTGAGAATTGAGCTTGATGTCAACCTTTTTATGAGCCAATGTTAATATGATATGTTGATTGAGAAAGAAGCATGCTTAGACTTAATCTGAATTGTATAATCATCCTTGTGAGTTTTTGAGCCTATAATGATTGATGCATTATACAAATCAATCTAATTTCTTTCTTGAGTGCTCTTATGATTACATGATTCTCTAGAACTTGCTTTAAACCGTTTGAGACTATATTGATACATGTGACAACATGAATATGATAGAGGCATTAGGATTATAACCAGAGCCAAGCAGCCATCCATTATTAATGTTCTAAGAGAACATCCCCACTAGTGAGCCAATTTGAGCCTACATTAAATATGTTGTTTTATTGGTAACCACAACTTACACCTAGCCTAAATATACTTATATCCTTACCCTTGTTCTAAAGATGGATTATATATTTTGAGACATATTGCAAAAAAACAAGGGATATTTTTAGTTGAAAATTTGGGTTAGAAACAAAAGATAAGTGTGGGGGAAGAAAAGAAAAGAAAAATTCAAGAGAAAAAGAAAGGGATCATTGTTAAATACATTCCCATATTCAAAAAAAAAAAAAAAAACTTCTCTTGAACTTCTAGTTAAAGTAAAGAAAAAGATGTTACAAAGTTGGTTAGAATGAAGCAAAGGCTCAACATGAATATTTAGCCTATGTGACTATGTACTTGTAAAGAGTTTTGAGAAATTTCTTTGTATGATCTTTTTATGTCTCTAAACTTTATGAATTCTTTGGAACCTTTGTGATATCTTTATCCTTTTGTTCTTCAACCACATTACAAACCCCTTGGCCCTATTACAACCTTGATTAAAGACCTCTTGATTTATGAAGTTGCATGATCTTTTAGTGGAGAATAGGTGGACAAGCAAGCATATGGTAGAACTACTTTCATGAGATTGATTGAGTGTAAACACTTTACCACTACTTTAAAGAGTGAAAATCATGAGAGTATCCCATGTGAGAGGTTGAAATTAAGTTGAATATGCACTATTTTGATTGAAATATGTTATGTTAATATTGGCTTAACTCATTTATTTACATTCAAGCATGATTTTTTGTGAAATTCTTTGAGCTATTGATTAGTTTATAAGACTTGTTCAAAGATTGTCTCTAATTTATATTGAAAGGATTAGGAGTAAATATTTTTAGTGTATGTAGTTTACTTATATTTTAGTTTTTCAATGTTTGTGGGTATCGTTCTAGCAAACCCTCACGAGACTAAACTCGTCCACTAGGGACACCTAGGGGTTTAAAGGCTTGTGTCACATGCTAAGTGCCACCGTGATTTCCTACAAAAATGGATTAGATTAGATTTTCTTTTTTTATTTTTATTGAGTCGTTGCTAGGGACTAGCAACAATCTAAGTGTGAGGGTGTGATAACTCGTATAATTATATAGTTTTTAGTTATGTTTTATTATTCTTTTGTGTCAAATACGAGTTATTATTGCTTAGTCTAATTGTGTTTATGATATTTTATATTTTTATGTAATTTGGTGTTTTTCACGAGTTTCTTTGAGTGATTTCATATTACTAGGTTAAATCAACAATTAAGGGCAAATCCAGTTCAGTTCCAGTTCCGACACCTTTTGCCATATCAGCTATTTCTGGAGTTTCACTGAAGCAATAAGGCTGAATTTTTTTACAGTGCAAAGTTAAGAGGCATATCTATCTTTTTCATGTTTTACACTTCTTGCAACAGAGTCGTTTTCCCTAGTGAAATCGACCATCAAGTTGGCTGATGTGCAATGACGTCTGTGCTGACCTGTTTTGGTATTTTGACCATATCTTCCGATCCACATGAGCAAATGATCTGATTCTAACGGCTATGGATCCGTAACTAATAGGGGTATATTTTTTTAGAAGACCGTTTTATCAGATCGAGCCTCCAACATTGACAAAATCGACCATCAAGCTGGCTGATCAGAATTGTCATACAATATGACGAAAATTGTTAGAAAAATGCACCCACCTATTATACCTACCTTGAAATTTATAAAGCTTGTCTCTTGTCATTTAGCTCTCCAAAATGTGTATAAATAGAGGGCCTTGGATGAGTATTAGCATACAATGGTACATTGGTAGGATATTAGCCATTGTAATAAAATTCTCTAAGTTTTCTTCTTCTTTCTTTCCTTTCTTTAGTTTTCCTTTTCTTTATTTACTTATGCTTTTTTACATTTCTTTTCATTTCATTCATATCTAGTATGTGTTGCTAATCATATTGTTGAGGTGATGAGGTGAAGCTTTTGGTAAATGCTAAGGTTAGTCTCTTAAACATGAGCTAAAATGAATCATCATTTTTAAACACTAGTATAGATAATATTTTCTTTTGGTTTAAAATCATACTTGCAAAGTAGGGATCTTGATTCATTATTGACAATGAAAATGGCACAGTAAATGCTTGGTTTCATAACCTTGATTTGTTGTAGACATATACCTTGGCATAAGGAATGCTTGGACTCTTTTTATGAGTTTTGAGGACACCAAATGAACATAATATCATATGCTATGGACGTTGGACAATTTGGACTGAATTGCTAAACCTTCCGATTGGAACCTCCCTTATGTGTGGATTTCAATTGTGTAATAAAACAAGATTAATCTTAGCATAACACCAAGAGTGGATTCTCTAACCTCAACATCTTTTCTTATTGTTTTTTATATTTTGTTTAATTTCTTTTATGTTATTTTATTTATTTTGTTCTCTAATATCTTGTTTATTTTGTTTTGTTGTTGATTCCCTAATATCTTGTTTACTTTATTTTTCTTATATATTTATAAACTTATACTTACTAATACGCTTCCCTGTGGTTCGACCTCGGACACCCGAGAATTTATTACTTGAACATAACCTGCACTTGGGTTTATAACTCTTAATTGAGTCTCCATCATATATGAAAAATCTTAAATCTTAAATTTTAGTCTAATATTTATTTATTTTTAAAAAATATGTGTCCTTGTGATATATCTAAAAATTATTTTAAAAATATATTAAAAATTATACTATTAAGTAGTAACTTCTAACTAGTAAATATCTAGTACTAACTAGTTTTAATATCTAATAATAAGTAAGTTTTGCTTCTTTATTTATTTATTTTATATCAAAGTTAGTAGTATTATTGTTAGGATGATTGTAACTTATTATTTAATTAGTACTTCCTACTTACTAATTTACTAGTTACTATTTAATACTTAGTAGTAGACCTGTTAGTTGGGCGGTGCGGGTTTGGGTCGGGTCAATTCAGGTCTTAAAAAATTCGATTCAGTTTCGGGTTTGGGTCCTTTTGGGTTCGGGTCACTTTTGGCGCGGGTCATTTCGAGTTTGGGTCATCTCGAGTTCGGATCATTTCGGGTTTGACACTCGAATTATTCGAGTTCGGGTCATTTCGGGTTTGACACTCGGGTTATTCGGGTTTAGGTCATTCTGGTTCGGGTCATTTCAAGTTTGACACTGGGTTATTTGGATTCGGATCATGTTGGATTCATTTTATTAATTTTTAAAATCGAATCAGATTAAATTTAAACAAATTATATGATCGAATCAGATTTTATTAAAATTTTATTAAGAGATAAAAATACATATTTAAAATATATAGGATATTATCGTGTATCTGAAATCGTTAAATGAATTTATTTAGATATTTGAAAAATATATAATTTTATGTTTGTTGAAACGTTTGAACCTTAATAAATAACCCTTAGTACTAAAAGTATTACCAAGTGAACCAATCTTAGAGGTTAATATGATTTTCTACTAAAATTAAATTAGATTTAAGAACTTTACTTAAAATTTTAATTATCAAGTTTAATTAAGTATAATAATAAATGCTTATTCAAAATAAATATATAATAATAAATGTTATGAAATTAAATTAGTTAATTATGCTAAATATTTTTAAATTTTAAATATAATGTATAAAATTAAATTAATAAAAAATTTATAATAAGTAAAGATGCGAAGTACTGACATATATAATATTTTTGTATAATGGATAATTCTTATTAGAAGAGGGATCCACTTACACTAGTACAAAACTAAATTAGTTTTATACACTTTCATAACTTTTTATACTATAAATATTTTAACAATCCGACCGTCATATTTCATGTTCTATTCATGTAGATCATACACGTCGAGTTTTAAGTAAATTAAAAATATCTAACTATTTGTTCGATGTAAAAAACTTTCAACCGTTAAATATATATTGAAAAATAATATTCTCGATCGATTTGATAAAGATATCAAATCGATTCAAAATTTTACGTGCACGACGAGTACAATTACTACGATCAATTTTTTAAAATATTAATGCATTTTTTAATTTTAAAATATTAGGATTCAATTTTTTTTTCAAGTAAAACATTTTTTTTCAACTAAATTGAGAGTGAATTACTTTAACTAGATTTGTTCAAATATCAAACTATTCGTACAAATTCTAATGTAATATTTTTTTCAAGTTCAAACAAATATTTGTTTTTTCTCCCAAGCATTGATTAAAAAATTCAATTTCATTCCAACTAATATAATATATTTTAAAATTATAATAACAATTCAAAAAATTTAAATTAATCACATTATAAAAAATTATCATAATAGTAAGATTATAGATCTTGTACTATACTTATATTATACATGTACAGTCACTACACTATTTTACATATAGAGAAGAGAACAAATATAAGAATATGATCAATTTATACATACCAAATAGTAATTGTATATTTTATCACATTTTAAAATGATAATTACAAGTTATAAAATTAAAACAAATTAATAATTCATGTTATAGGTATTATTTTTATTAAATTAATGTTTTCAAAATAAAATTATAGAGGCCGGAGAAGACGATGATCCTTGGCCAGATTCTGGGTAACGAAGAACACGATAGTAGACCGTAGGAGAGAGAAGTTGGTTTTTTTTTTTCTTCTGGGAAGGTAGAAATGAATCAAAAAATAAACAAGTAATAGTTATAGAGGCCAAGTCGTGTCAGGCACTAACCCAAGCGTCGACCCACTCAAGTCCGCGCCTGGATTCGACACGTTTGCTTCAGTTCTTTTTTAAATTTCATTTCATTTTATTTTTTAAAATTTTCTTTTTCATTATTATTATTTGGCAAGTAGTTTAATTTTTTTTATTAGTTGTCTTTTATTTAAAGTGATTTTCAGTTATTAGTGTCAATTTTATTATTTTTATTGATTGATTGTTCTTTGTTTATTTTATTTATTTTGTTTGTTTATTACTCTTTAGTATGATTTTATTTATGTGTTTGTTAATTAGGATGTTTAGTATGAATTTCAGTTGTTTGTTTATTTGTTCCTTTATTTATTTTCTTTGTTAATTAATCTTTATTTATGTGTAAATTATTTTATGAGTTGATTATTTTTTATTTATTTATTGTGTTTGTTAATTAGAGTATTTTAATTTAATTTAATTTAATTAGATTTTATTTTTATTTATTCACATAATATGTTTTCTTTATAATTTTTAATAATTAATTAAATAAAAAATAAATTGAGATCTTTCCGATGATGGAACTCGAAGGAATCGCAAATGGTTGACTTCTAAGAATTTTTTAGGTGAGAAAATCCTCTTAAATTCCACAATACGATGAAAAATTTATGTGAAAATTTCAATATCATGGATCAAAATTTTTTTTCTCAAAAATAATTCATAAGTGTTCAAGTTTATTAGAAATTTTAATGTAGAATTTAAGTAGCTTACTCTTTTTTTTTTTTTATAAAATATTAAAATAAATCCAACGACAACGAAGTCTCTTCAGGGGAGCAAACAGTTTCTCTTAAATACTCTTGAGGTGAGGAGATCTTTCTCGAAATTCCATTAGCACGATGGAGAATTCCTCGAAAGATTTTTCTAATATTTAAATATTAAAATAAGAAATAAAAAACTATCAAATTTTAGGACCTAAGGATAACATTAGGCTAATTAGGTAATATCTTTAGATAGGCGTTGTGAATCCTTCCCACATGTAATCGAACTCTTGAACCTAATTTTGAACGCAGACCAAAACTTATTCTTTTTAGGGTACCTTGGTCGAGCTTAGGATCACTTTAGAAACAATAGATTCATATAAGTGACTAATCACACCTAATAAATAAAAAAGATTAGTGGCAACTCCTCATTTTCGTCTAGCGGCCGAATTCGCATTTGGCACGTTATGACAACTTTTATACAAGCAAAAAAAATAAATTAAAAAATAAAACTTAATTAATAATCAAATATGAGATTCAAATATAATACCTATATTACTATTAATTATTAGCTTTTCTTTTATGCATAAGCCTGAGCCATACTTTAATTAGTTTATTCATAATACATACTCCAAATCACAAATTCTTTTTTTTAAGTAATTATTTTTTCTAAACACAACCTAATTAATTAATAAGGTCATGATATATTATTATTCTATAATGATATTTATACTAATTAAATTAACTTTTCTATTATAAAGATATTAAAATTGAATATTATATAAAGAGAAATTAAGTTTGCTTTACTTCCCCTTCCCCTTCCCCTTCCCCTTTGCCTTAACAATTATATTATTAGTATTACTACTAACTAAAATTAGTATGAGCTATATTAAATTAAATGCTTAAAATAATTTTTATTTAACTATATATTAAATAGGTATCATAATTAATAAAATAATGTTTATAGTTTATATATGTTATATTAAAATGTGTTTTATATATAAACGTGTTAAACGTATTAATTTAGATGTGTCTACACGATTAAAACACATTAAATTATCGTGTTTTAAACGTGTTAATGAATAATTGTCAACATGCTAACACGTTTACGACATGATTAGTTAATCGTGTCTTAGGCATGTTATTCGTGTTTAACACGTTTATGATATGAAATTTATCGTGTCTTAAATACGATTAAAATACGAAATACGATTATATAAAATGCATATATAGTTAAAGCGTGTCATTCACGTGTCACGTTTTCGTGTTGTGTCTAAAATTGTCAGATTTAGAAATAATGGACACAAACCCCATCAAACCTCCAAAGGGAATGGAAAAGCTAAATGAGCATATACTTATAGTGGTGGAAAATGAATTGAAAGTTGAACATGTTCAAATTCAATATGATAAAAAAATAAATAAATAAAAATCCAAACTTAAAAAAATTCAAATTTAAAAATAATTAAAACTTGAAATAATTCGAATTTGAAATGATTTTAATTAAAAAAAATTGAATCCGAAATAATCTGAACTTGAAAAATGCAAATCTAAAAAGACTTGTACTCAAAAACATTCATATTCAATATGATCCAAATTCAAAATGACTGGATCCAAATCCATCCGGAGCAGCCAATTGACACCCTTATCTATATAGGATGGAAAAAATAAAAAAGCGGGACAGAACAGATTTACAACTGTGAACTAAAACAAAAAATGGAAACAAAGGTGTGGACAGTGATTTAGAGTTGTGACAGATTGACATGTACCTCGAAATTTCTAAAGTTAAAAAAGTAGTAAAAACAATTGGAAGCAGAGAATCTTAATTAACTTAAATTAAGAAAATAAATAAAAATTGATCTATAACAGCAATTAGAACTGAATTAAAAAATCGAAAAAACCAAATACCGATTCAAAATTCTGTGTTTTTCATTGTATTCGATTAAATTATAAGTGTTCATGATTGGGTTGGACCGGACCTATGTATGGTATCAAACTATATTTGTTTGCTCAATTATGGCTTGACTCAAAATATAGGCTCCAAATTTTGTTCAAGTTCGCTCATATTTGTAAATGGAGAACCCAAACTCATTTAGGCACACCCATATATATATATATTTTTTAAAAAAAACATATTTTATATTTTTTTTCTTTTATTAAGATATTAAATATAGACAACTTAACATATTTTTTAATATTTACACTATAATATTATATATATATAATCTTTATATGACATAAATTACATAATATATATATAAATAAAATATTATTTAATTAAAAAATGGGTCGAGTAGGGCTCGAGCCATGAATGTTGGAGCCAAGACCCGGTCTATTTTTTAAACAGGACTCATTTTTTTGCCCAAATCCATTTTTCGAGTTTAATATTTTTATCCAAACACTACGCCAAAATTTGTCTTAGACAGTATTTTTGTTATAGCATTTCTTAAATGTTGTTAAAAATAGCAAAGATAACACTTTGGCAGCATTTTTCATATTGCTGTTAAATATTATAATTGTCAATAATTACAGCATTTTTAAAACTTTTAGAAGCATTGGACATGTGCTGTTATATATGTTATCATATAAAAATGCTTTTAGTAGCACTTATAATTGCTATTATTGAGATCTTTTGCATCAATTGAATGCATGCAAAAGGTCTTGAAAAGCTGCTATAAAGTAAAAATAGCAACACTTTGATAAGTGTTATCATACATATGTAAAAATACTACTAAAAACATAAGGTTGCGGCCACATATACAGCACATGAAAAAATGCTGTCTTATCTTATAGTACCAGTTTTTTTAATTTTCACAGCACTTCAAAATACTGTTATATGTCAAATTTGGCGTAGTGAAACCCTCCCAAATATTAGATGGGCCTTCGAGCATGGGCGGGTAGCCCGGCCCTTGGACAGTATAGGTTAAATTTTTGTTTGAGTATTAAATATTTTTATGGGTTCGGTTTTATTCATGAAGAGAAATCACTATGCCAAAAATAGTTTTAGACTGTATTTTTTTTCTAGCATTTCTCAAATGTTGTTAAAAATAGCAAAGGCAACACTTTTGACAGCATTTTGCATTTTGCTATTATATATTATAATGGCCAATAATTACAGCTTTTTAAAATTTTTAGAAGCATTTGATATGTGCTTTTATAAATCTTATCATATAAAAATACTTTTGGTAGAACTTATAATTGCTATCATTGAGATCTTTTGCAGCAAATGAAAAATGCATGCAAAAGGTCATTAAAAGCTGTTATAAAGTAGAAATAGCAATATTTTGATAAGTGTTATTATATATATGTAAAAATTCTACTAAAGACATAAGGTTACGGCCACATGTACAACACATGAATAAATGTTGTCTTATCTTAAAGCGACCGTTTTTTTAGTTTTCGCAGCACTTCAAAATGCTGTTATATGTCAAATTTGGCGTAGTGAATTCAACATTATCCAAATCAAGTAGAATTCTAATTTTTTAGTAATTTTTATATTGCTTTTAATTTTTTAAAATAAAATGTTTATTTTATCTTTAATTTTATGTAAATAAATAAAAATTAATATTAAAAAACTAAAAATCTTTAAATTTTCAAATAGAAAAAATAAAATCGGTTTTAATCAGTGAAATTCAATTTGAACCTATTTATTTACAAAATCTATTCAATTCAATTTTTGAAAAATAAAAAAACAACATATCATTTGAGTCTATATTTGATGCATACCTCATTAATGAGTAAAACAAAAAATAATTAAGAGCTTATAAATAAATATAGAAATTGATATAGAAAGAAACAAAACACCTTATTAATATTTATTTATAAGCTTTTCATTATTTTTTGTTTTACTCATTAATGAAATATTATATTGTTCATTATTTTTGATTCACTGACAATATATCAATGCATCAAATACAAACTCTAATATTTTTTCTAAAACTAAACATAACTAAATTGTTATCATCCCTAACCGCAACATCTATATCCCAAACCGCAGAATAGTTTAATAACACTATCTAACAATTATGTCAACAATCAAATTTTTTTTTTTTTTTTTTTGTTAAAAAGTACTTTTCGATGTCTTTCGAACATTTCAAGTTTAATTTATAGATATTTTGATTGAATGATACTCTTTGTTTAAACACTGATGTATTTAGTAGTTTCAAAGACCAAAATGGCTCATTCAAGGCAAGCCTTAGCGAGGATGTGAAGGGAATGCTAAGCCTGTATGAAGCTTCATACTTCGGCTTTGAAGGAGAAAATCTCTTGGACGAAGCCAAGGAGTTCACAAGAATGCATCTCAATAAACCCCAAAGTAAACATAAGCCAAAGCCTAGCCCAACAAGTAAATCATGCTTTGGAGCTTCCCCTGATCCGCAGAATGCAAAGGCTAGAAGCCCATTGGACCATCGAATCATACTGTAGAAGACATGATGTTAACCAAGTGATCCTTGAACTTGCTAAATTGGATTTTAACAGGGTGCAATACGAGCACCAGATACAACTGCAAGACATGTTAAGGTCAGATTCTTCAAAATCAAAAATATATAAGTGTATTCTTTGATTTGTAGCTTCAAAACAAATAACAATTGGCTTATTGGAATTATATATGTAATTAATTTGGCTTCTCTTGTGTGATTTAGATGGTGGAGGACTCTCAAACAAGCTGAGTTTCGCTAGAGACAGGCTAATGGAATGCTTCTTCTGGACTATTGGGATGGTGCCTGAACCTCAATTTTGTAACTGCAGAAAATCTCTGACAAAAATTACAAAACTGATAACCATCCTAGATGATGTTTACGATGTTTATGGGACTGTGATGAATTGGAGCAGTTTACAGATGCTGTTGAAAGGTCCTTATTACCGTCAGAGAATTCACGAGTCCACCTAAAACTTTTAGTTAATATTTAGTAGCTGTTTACTGGCTGATGATTCTTAATGTTATTTGCAGATGGGATGTCAGTATTGTGAATGATCTTCCAGATTATATGAAGTTATGCTTCTTAGCTCTTTACAATAGCGTCAATGAGATGGCTTACGACATTCTTAAGGAGCAAGGGGAATTTGTTCTACCATACTTGACAAAAGCGGTATACTATATATTCCATAGACTCAATTTTACTTAAATTTTTAGTTTATATATATATATGTTTTATTCAAATTTCTTTTGCTATAAGCATTGACGTCGTACTTTTCTTTCAGTGGGCTGATTTATTGAATGCGTTCTTACAAGAAGCAAAATGGTGTTACAACAAGCAAACACCAAAATTTGAGGACTATCTTGAAAATGCATGGATGTCATCCTCAGGGCCTCTTCTATTGGTTCATGCCTACCTTTTATTGGGTCAAAGCATAGCAAAGGAGGAGCTTGAGTGCTTAGAAAAGTATCATAATCTCTTGCGTTGGCCATCCATTATCTTTCGACTTTGCAATGACTTAGTTGGCTCCAATGTAATTACATCTATTATACAACCTTTTCCTCTGATTTTGTTTGTCCTTTTATCATTCTATGATTCTGATTCCTTTGTTTTTCTTTTTGATGCAGGCTGAGATAGAGAGAGGTGACACTTCAGGTATCCTATGTTACATGCATGAAACTGGTTTGTCGGAGGAATCAGCAAGAAAACACATTAGCAATTTGATAGATGAGGCGTGGAAAAAGATAAAAAAAGATGGACTTGAAGGCCCTCGCTTTGAGAAGGTTTTCGTAGCAATGGCATTTAATCTTGCTCGCCTGGCCCATTGCCACTACCAGTACGGAGATGGTCATGGAGCCCCAGATGAAAGATCTAGAAACAGAGTTACGTCTTTGTTAATCGAGCCCATCCAGCCTGGGGAGAGGCCCATCTCACTTGTTGGGAGATGAGCATATTTTAACTAGCTTAAATTAAGAAGGGAAGAACAAAAAAGGTTGGAAGTATCGGAACTTTTAAAATTATAAATACTATTATAGAGATATGGATACGCTAGGAAAAATATGTATTTTCAAATTAAACCATATGTGATCGCGTCGCCAAATGTATAAATAGATCATGAATAGCTTTAAAATTAACAATTAACTAATGTAATATTTGTAGAATAAAAATGAACTCATTTTTGTTTAGCTTGTTGTAGAGGGAGTTTTGTAGAATAGGTGGTGTTGCAAATAAGAAAAACAATATGTTTTGGGAAACGATAAAGAGGAAATTGGAGTAGATCTTGAAATATAAATTTCGTGACAACTAGTGGTGGAACAAGGTGAAGAGAACGAGGCAGGTGGCAGAGTAAGGTGAAAAATCAGGTGGATGCATGGATGAAAAAAATCAGATCGATGGATCTGATCGGTTTAATTAAAAATCAGATGTCTATCCAGTTCTGTACAATTTTAAGTGATAAGATTTGAATTCATAACTTCTTAGAATTAATCTAACAACCCTACTACTAAGCCAAATATATATTTTTATTAAATATTTACTATATATGATATTTATTTAATATTAAAATTATTTTTAAAATATTTAACATCTAGTTTAATTAAACCGATCGATCCAATCGATTAGATCAAAAATCGAAAATCACACCAATTGAATCTCTGACCTGATTTTCTTAACCTTTGCTGGTTGAAATGAATAGAAAGAAAAACATAAAGAATATTGCAGAGAGAATTTAATTAGAAAGCCCACAAAACTTGATAGTTTGCCAAATGATGTCAGATTTAACCACGCAAGTGCACGTATCGTAACAAGTAATATAATAAAAAGTAAAGAGTCGAACCCACGAGGAATTGCTATTAAATTTGCTAAGTACTAAAATTAACACAACTTAAATCTTATCTAAACAACTAATTAAAGATGATAATCGAAAACTAAATTAAAAGAAACTAATATTAAAAGCAAGTAAATTAAAAAGGTTGAATTCAATTAATTATAAAAGCCTAGGATTACAACTTCCCTCAACACTTCGCTTGAATCTCTCTCTACCTCTTCACTTGATTAATGATCCTGAGTTATTAACCTAGAGTTCTATCTTATTTATAAGCATCTGTCGATGGTCTTATAAAAATATTCCTCCTAACCAATTAACTATAAGTCTTGATAATTGAATTAAAAAATAACTCATTAAGCCTGGGCTCTAACAATGGTTACACATGACAAGTAAGTATATTTCTACCCTACCTGCAGATCAATTCATCCTAATAAATAAATATGAAACATGTGTTATTCAATCCATGTCTAACACTAAACTCCTTATGTCTAGTTGTATTTAGGTTAACAAATCAATCTAATTGGTGGCCAATCAATTAAAAGCATTAAGAACAAGATTGAACAAACAACTCAACAAACCATTAAATCAAGCTAGAGAGAGAAAGTAAACTCAAACTATGTGTTGAGTTCCATTGAAATCCTAGTAAAAGAAAATTAGTTCATGATAATTAATGAAAACAAATATTCAAATAGTTTCACCATCATCAACAACACAAGAAAAATAAAGAAGAGAAAAGAAGAAACTAAGAGTTGTCAATTCTTGAATCTTCAAATCTTCAATCTTCTTGAGAGAGAATTAGGTTTCTAGGTATCTCATCCTCTTTATTCTGACCTAAAAGAGTCCTATTTAAAGTGTCTAAGGCCTCCTGGAGTCCCAAACTTCGTGCCCAAGCAACCAGGTAAGTATAGGCATTTTTTTTGCCTTTTTTTTTTTTACTTTTATTCGCGGGTAATGTTCACGAGTAGGCGTCGTGGCGCCCGTTGTTGGAGAATTGTCTATTATTTTTGTTAATATTAATACCAAGAAACCTTAGTCTTAATTTTAAATTTTTTTTTTCTTCAGGTTTTGTTGATTTGGATGCACTATGTGGGATTATAAACGGGATGTAATCAATGCTTTATCTGCATAAGTGGCTGTACTTAACGAGAAGCTTGACACTTTGTGTGTACCTTCTGTTCAAAGTCCTTTTGTAATTTGTGAACTCTGTGGGGGTGGACATCATAGTGATTGGTGCCCAACCTATGCTGAATCAACGCAGTATGTTGGAAACTACAATATGCAGCAAAATAATTTTTATTCTAACGACTACAATCCAGGTTGGGGAGATCACCAAAATTCTTCTTTGAGCAACAATCAATGGTCCTCATATTCAGACAATCAAACATATCCTTTTGAGTTCTCATCACAAGCTCAAGCACCGGTTCCAGAAACGAATCTTTCATTGGAAGAGATGTTTATGCACTACATGGCGAAACAGGAAGCTATTAATCAGAGTCAAGCAACGACACTCAGGAATCTTGAGACACAAATAAGCTAGCTTGCTCATACCATAAACAACCAACCTCAAGAAACACTTCCATGTGATACTGAAACTAACTCCAAATCCGGTGAAGATGAGCATTACAATGAAATCACACTCAATAGTGAACGAGAGATAGATGAGGATAGCAAAGAGCCTAAATTGCCAACCGAGTTTATTGAAGAAGAATTTGTGAAAGCTCAAGAAGAATGGATTCAATGTGACCCACCATCAAACAATCTTATTGAAGAAGAAAAAGTGGGTGAAAAAGAAGTTGAAAAAGTTCAAGAAGAATGGATCCAGTGTGACCCACCACTACAACCTGTTCCCTAATGCATCCAACAGCCAAAGCTAATCGATGGGATAGATAGTGCTAACAATGAGGAATTCATAGAGATTTATCCCATTGATCCACTTAAGGCATTAATGACTTCTACCACTGAAAGAGATGAAATTCGCTTTCAAGATTGCAAGAAAGCGAAGTTGTTCAAAGAAAGGACAGCCAAATGGCATGAATCGAAAATCATCAAGTGCTTGGGTACCGACTAATGAACAATGAGATAGTCAAGCCAATGACTATAAATCAAGCGCTTCTCGGGAGGCAACCCAAGTTCTAAACTTTTTACTTTTTCTTTTTCTTTATCTTTTTATTTTTAGAGTAGTTTTTATTTTTTTTGTTATTATTATTAATTTATTTTTACTTTGTTTTCTTTTGTAGTGACTAATCACCCAACTTTGACAAGCATGATGAAGTCTATGAGGAAAACTTAAGCTTTTCCTACATTGCTTTCATCCATAGGGGAGTTTTCTTGTTCTTACTCTTTTTATTTCCAAACATTGAGGACAATGTTTGTTTTAAGTTTCGGGGTGTGTCTTTAGATTTATTTTAGTTTGTGTGATTGTTTAATTTTATTATTAGGAGTCTAATTTTTTTTTTTTTTTTTGCTTGAGATACATTGCACTTAGTATGATGAAATCCTTATCCAATGATGAATTTTAGTTATTGATTTATCTTGATTCTTGGGAAAACATAAGCATGAGAAGAATTTGTGTTAAATTCTTTTGTTAGTTTCATGTTAGGATGTGATTTTCACAAATTAAGCACTTAATCTCTTGCTTAGATGTGCATTGCTTATTTAAAGACTGCTTATGTTGATGTGAATTGCAATTATGTCTAGAACCTAGAATTTGTTTAATTCTCTCTTGAGGCAAAATCCTAGACAACATTAAGTTGAGGAAGTGATTTAGGTCATCTTTGGATCGTTTGAGCCTTTCAAGCCTACCTATGCATATATGAATATCCTTAGTCTACCTCTTTGTGCCTGATTGATATATCTCTATTCGTTGATTGTCACATGTTTTAGCCTAGCCAAATATGAAAAACAATGATTAACTTTCACTACATAGGCATGTGATGATATTACAGGAAACAACTATGAGCCATGTCAATTTTGGGTGAAGTGGTGATATTAAAAAAAATTTGAGGTAATTTTTTTAGGAAAATTAAGAAATCATTGTTTGAGTGCATTTATCTTGAGTGATGTTTTGAGTAAATTTATTTATTTAGTTAGTTTGTTTTGTTTTGTTTTGCTTGAGGACTAGCAAAATATTAAGTTTGGGGATGTGATAACTCTAAGAAATATAGTTATTTTGCCACCTTTTGTGCTTTTGAATCGGCTAAGTCCTTGAGGATTTTATTAGAATTTGATTAGTTTTAGTTATTTTATATTTATTTTAATTATCCATTTTATGTTTAAAACAGTTATTTAGTTGTTATTTATGTGTTTTTATAGGTCCAAGGTGAGCTGGAGCTTCGAGGTGCAAAACAACAAAAATCGATGCATTCCAATGAGCAGGAAGATTCGACCTCCGGAGCTTCTTTCAAGAAAAACTCGATCTTAAAGACTTCATTTGAGAAAACTCTCTCCTTGACTTTTGAATATGACTTCCATACCTTTCCAACGGTGTAAGGCTCGTCAAAATCGGACAAGATTTTCCTAGCAAAACAGCTGACGAAGTTCGAGAAGACGTCAGAACTTGTAGGCAGCAAACAGAAGGTTGGGGCCACGGTGCAGACTCGTGAACAGTACCTGCGAAAAAACGTAAAAAAAAGGTAAAAGAAACCTATACTTACAGGGTTTCTTGGGCACGAAGTTTGTAACTCCAAGAGGCCTTGGACACTTTAAAAACACATAAATAACAACTAAATAACTATTTTAAACATAAAATGGATAATTAAAATAAATATAAAAATATCTAAAACTAATCAAATTCTAATAAAATTCTTAAGGACTTAGCCGATTCAAAAGCATAAAAGGTAGCAAAATAACTATATTTCTTAGAGTTATCACCCAAAAAAAATTCAAAATGAATTGTCAAGACCTTATATATATGCCAAAAGGGTTTTTTTTTATTAGAATATTGCTTTTTTTTTTCTTCAAAATATTTATATTTTGTTTTTATATACCAAAAATGCACTAGTTTCAAAAATCATTGGGAAATCGCCATGATCGATGGTGACTTCCGAACTAGTGTTTGTATATATATATATATTTTTTTGGCATATGAGAGTATGGAAGTCGCCCTCGGTTAGGGCAACTTTCGTACATTATATATAAAAAAATTCCAATTTTACACAAAGGCAGTCGCCATCTGGCGACTTCCTATGTTGATTTTTTTTTTTTTTATTAAGAAGGGAAGTCACCCTCTATGAGGGCGACTTCCTATCATCTGTTTATTTTTCTTAAAAATATTAAATAAAAAAATTTAAATAAAAATTATATAATTTATAATTTTAAAAAATAAAAAATAAAAAATAAAATTTAAAAATAACACTTATAAAAATTTTAAAAATTATATCCGTATCTATAATTTCAATCGGATTCTTTCAACTTCTATTTGTAATGAAATGAACCTCCGGGAGAAAGGCCAACCAAAGCGTTGTGGATTATGCAGGAATGAAGGTCATAACTAGACCTATCCATGGGTAGGGTAGCCCACTCGACCTGGTAAGTCTGGATCCTATTGGGCTTGGTAAGCCCGACCCGAATTACTATTTATTAAATAAAAAATATTTTTATTTAAATTTAATTATAAAATATATAAAAATATTTTTTAAATTTTTTTAAATAGTAAAACGGACTTACGGACAGGCCCGGGTCCAACCCGAAATGGGCTTGGGCAAAGGAAATAAAAAAAAATTCGGGCCTCGGCCAGTTCCATGGACACCTCTAGTAATAGTCGTCGAAAATGTCCTTATCAATCTGGTACATCGGGGGAGAGTTTACATCAACAATAATACGATTATACATATAGTTTTTGTATACATACAGTTAAAAATATATAAATTGTATACATACAATTAAAAAAATACAGAATTTGTATAAACAAATTTTATATAATTTTTATAATTTTTTAAATTGTTATTTTTAAAATTCTGTTATTTAAATTTTATTTTTTAAAATTATAAATTATATAATTTTTATTTTAAATTTTGTTATTCCCAATTTTTTATATTTAAATATAGCTTTTTTTATTTTCATTTTTTGAATTACCTATTTTTTTAAGTACCAAAATGCTATAATTTTTACACAGGTTGGGAAATCGCTATAGGCCATGGCGATTTCCTAATAGGTCTTTTATTTTTTTCGTTAAAATCTGTATGGAAATCGCCATCTTCCATGGTGATTTCCATGCATATAAAACATTAAAAAAAATATCATCAAAGGAAGTCGCCATGGGCTATGGGGACTGTAGACACCTAATTTTGTTTGGCCCCCCTAAACAAGATAAATTCTTCCTTCAACTTCTCGAAAAGCGAAGAATCTTCCCTCATTCTACAGATGGATCTCCAAAACCTTGATTTGAAGGTCAAAACGAAAGTCAACTCCAAAAAAATCAACCTCAAAAAGTCAACCACTGAAAAAGTCAACTCTCAGTCAAAATCAAGATTCGAAGTTGAATTTAACAATGGTGAAGAAATTTTGATAATCGGAGATTTACAATTGTAGATAGAGAGGTTGAAAGACAAATTACAAAATTCAGTGTAGAAAAAATAAAAATTTTTGCAAATTCGAAAAAAAGTGTGTAAACGATCAAATTGGATGAAATTGAAGGTTTCAAATGGAATAAGATAAATAAATATGGATATTGGAAGGTCCAATTTTGAAGGGGAGTTGAAGGAAGATATGGCTTGAAGAGAAAAAAGGAAAATAAAGATTTAATGAATAAATAGGAAATTCAAAAATTTTGGGAAAAACTACAGAGATGGTCCGATTCGGTGAAATTGAAGCCCCCAGTTGATTAAAAATAAATAAATAAAAATATCCTAAGTCCCAATTTGAAGTGGATCCCAAGGAAGAGCCGATTGGAGGAGAAACGGGAAAAACGAGAAAATTTCTAATTTTGAGGAAAAAGGAAAAACTAAATCGGAGAGGAATTCGGATGTAAAAATTGGGCATTTTCGGTCCAACTCCGATTCAATATATGAAAAAGGTAATTAAAAAAGAAAATCCATAATTTTGGCCCGTTTCGAGTAAAATCGAGGTTTCAAGGGCTAAAAGGCAATTTCGCAAAATCTGAAGAAAAAAAAAAAAAAAACAATCCGAGCTCGAAAAATTATGAAAAGTTTCAGAACTGAGTTTTGTATTGGATGGAAGGGATTGGAGAATAAAAATCCATAATCGGAGCTCAAATGGAAATAGACAAAGTTCGGTGGCACTAAACCGAAATTTTAAGAGAAAAATCTGGGAAAAATAGAAAACGAGCTCAGAAAATTATGAAAACTTCTTATACCGTGTCATTCATATGACATCATTTTGTTTGTCATGTCGATTTCATTCACATGACATTCATTCTTATGTCATGTCATTCATATGCCATGCCATTTTGTTTGCCATGTCGATTTCATTCACATGACATTCATTCTTATGCCATGTCATTCGTTTGCCACATCATTCATTCTCATGCTATGTCATTTTCGTGCCACGTCATCTTGTCAGGCCATGTCATTTGTATGCCATGTCATTTTGTTTGCCATGTCGATTTCACTCATATGATATTCATTCTTATACCATGTCATTTTGTTTGCCATGTTATTTAGTTCACCAAGCTTATGTTTGCCATGTCGATTTCGTTCACATGACATTAATTTCCTTATGCTATGTCATTTAAACTTTTTCCATGTTTAGCATGTCATTAGTTTTTTTACCATGCCATAATAAAATGCTTACCATGCAATGATAAATACGCATGCTCATTTAATTTTTATCTAAGCAACATTTTTGTATACTTATGGTTATTCTCAATAATTTTTCAAATACATGGAAACAAGTAATATTTTTTTTTATAAATCAAGATTATTCCCGAGTTAAAATAATTCATTAATTCTCTGCTGGGTCTGCCGGGGAGGATATCATCAATTATCATTAACAACGGAATATCTTTTTTAAAACGAGGATGATTCGGAGAATTTCAAAATCAAGAAAAAATTCCATGTTTTGCCGAGTTTGTCAGAATATATGAAAAGTTTTATGTTAATAAATTTCGGATCATTTTCAAAATAAAATACGAATTTTTAATGGAATTATTTACAAACACCAAGTTTAAAATCGACTTTTCACCGAGACTCAAGATAACACACAATTAATAAGGTACCATTTTATACAGGCATTGTAGGGGTGCTAATCCTTCCCTGCACTAATCGACTCCCAAACCCGCACTTGTTTTTCTCTAGTTCAAGGTGTAGACTATAAAATTGGTTTTAAAAAATATTTTAATTAATTTTAAAATGTTTTATAAAAACCGATTTTAATAGGTGGCCGATCACACCTAGTCAAAAAAGATTAGTGGCGACTCCATTTCTTTTTTGAGGTCATTTTCATACCCTTGACCCTTGATTTAGAGGAATTAAGTCGTCTTTTCCTCTATTATTTTTCAATGTCACACTTTTTTAACGAGGCCGATTGTCCCCACGATAGGGGCAGATAACCTTCGGACACTCGTTTAAAAGAGGTTGCGACATGCATCAAGAAGCATTTACATCAATCCAAGACATTTGCACCATGAAGCATTCGCATCTTATTCAATATCTGCATCTACATCAGGAAGCATTTGCATCAATCCAAGACATTTGCATTTGCACCATGAAGCATTTTCATCTTATTCAATATCTGCATCTACATCAAGAAGCATTTGCATCAATCCAAGACATTTGCACCATGAAGCATTCGCATCTTATTCAATAACTGCATTTGCATCAAGAAACACTTGTATCTTATTCAATATCTGCATCTTCATCAAGAAGCATTTGCATCAATCCAAGATATTTGCATTTACACCATGAAGCATTTGCATCTTATTCAATCTCTGCATCTACATCAAGAAGCATTTGAGTCGATCCAAGACATTTGCATTTGCACCATGAAGCATTTGCATCCTCTTTCAAATTCTCCAGGTTAATTTCCAACACATTTTCAAAAACTACGGACAAGACATCCAGGAATCATTTTTGAAATCTTTGGCTTCACCAAATCTCTTCTCGACCTTTGGCTCTACCCAAGTCATCTCATAGAAAATATCTATAGCTTCACCTAGATCCTTCTCGACTTTCGGTTTCACCCAGGTCATGTCAATCTCTGACTTCATCCAGATGTTTCTCGACTTTTGGTTTCACCCAGATCATTTCAATCTCTGGCTTTATTTAGATCTTTCTCAACTTTCGATTTCACCCAGGTCATTTCAATCTTTGGCTTCATCCAGATCTTTCTCAACTTTCGGTTTCACCTAGGTCATTTAATCTCTAGCTTCATCCAGATCTTTCTCGACTTTTGGTTTCACCCAGGTCATTTCAATCTCTGGCTTCGTCCAGATCTTTCTCAACTTTTAGTTTCACCCATGTCATTTAACTTTTGGCTTCATCCAGATATTTCTCAACTTTCGGTTTCACCCAGGTCATTTCAACTTCTGCCTTCATCCAGATCTTTCTCGACTTATGATTTCATCCCAAAATTATATACATGTCGTGTGAAAGATATTTTTCTAAAGCTCTGTTGGGTTTGCTGGGGAGTTCGATATCCTGACACATGCCATTTATATAGTTTCACACTAAGATAAGATAAGGCCTCGAGATCGTCGCTGAGGTATTTTCTTCTCCTATTGAACTCGTTTCCTAAAGACGGATCGAGCCTTGATTAGCCAGAAAATTCAATTTAAGGATAAATTTTTCTATCTTCAAAAAATATAATTATATACAGGTCATGTGAAAAAATATTTTTTAAAAACTCTGCTGGGTTTGTCGGGGAGTTCGATATCCTGACACATGTCATTTATAAGATTTCACCAAGATAAGATAAGGCCCCGAGATTTTCGCCAAGGTATTTTCTTCTCTTGAAAATCGAACTCGTTTCCTTAAGACGGGTTAAGCCTTGATTAGTAAGGAAATTTAATTTAAGGATAAATTCTATCTTTTTTCGAAGAATATGATTTTATCCCAAAATGATATGCATGTCATGTGAAAAAATATTTTTTTAGAAATAAGCTCAGCTGGGTTTGCCGGGGAGTTTGATATCCTGACACTTGCCATTTATATAATTTCACTAAGATAAGATAAGGCCTCGAGATTTTCGTCGAGATATTTTCTTCTCTTGCAAATCGAACTTGTTTCCTTAAGACGGGTTGAGCCTTGATTAGTTAGGGAATTCAATTTAAGGATATTTTATATCTTTTTTCAAAAAATATGATTTTTTCCTAAAATTATATATATGTCATGTGAAAAGATATTTTTCTAAAGCTCTGCTGGGTTTCTCGAGGAGTTCGATATCCTGACACATGTCATTTATATAATTTCACACCAAGATAAGGTAAAACCCCGAGATTGCCGCCGGGGTATTTTCTTTTCTTGCAAATCAAACTCGTTTCCTTAAGAAAGATCGAGCCTTGATTAGTTAGGAAATTCAATTTAAGGACAAATTCTTCTATTTTTTTTTTCGAAAAATATGATTTTATCCCAAATTATATACATGTCATATGAAAAGATATTTTTTCTAGAAACTCTGCTGGGTTTGCTGGGAGTTCAGTGCAATATCCCGACACATGCCATTCATATAATTTTACACCAAGATAGGATAAGGCCCCGAGATTTTCGTTGAGGTATTTTCTTCTCTTGCAAATCGAACTTGTTTCCTTAAGACGGGTCGAGCCTAGATTAGTCAATGAACTCAATTTAAGGACAAATCTTAATTTTAAACAAAATTTCACCCCAAGATAATAAGGCCCCGGGACCTCTGCCGAGGTATTGTCTTCTCTTACAAATCGAACTCGTTTTCTTAAGACGGTTGAGCCTTGATTAGTTAGGGAGCTCAATTCAAGGACAAATTCCTTTTATTTACAGTTTACCAAAAAATGAGTAAAAAAATGATGATGAAAATTCTCTACTCTATCCTTCACATGTGATTTCACTAACTGAACAAAATTATTATCTATTTTACCTTTGCCTGATTCCTGATTCTCAGCAATAGTCAAAGAGGGGCAGCTGTAGACACCCAATTTTGTCTGGGCCCCCTAAACAAGATAAATTCTTCCTTCAACTTCTCGAAATACGAAGAATCTTCCCTCATTCTACAGATGGGTCTCCAAAACTTTGATTCGGTGGTCAACACGAAAAAAGTCAACTCTAAAAAAGTCAACATCAAAAAGTCAACCATTGAAAAAGTTAAATCTCAGTCAAAATAAAGATTTGAAGTTGAATTGAACAATGGTGAAGGAATTTTGATAATTGAAGATCTACAATTGAAGATAAAGAGGTTGAAAGACAAATTACAAAATTTAGTGTAGTAAAAATGAGAAATTTGCAAATTTGGAGAAAAGTTCGTAAATGATCAAATTGGACGAAATTTGAGGTTTCAAATAGAATAAGATAAATAAATATGGATATTGAAAGGTCCAATTTTGAAGCGGAGTTGAAGGAAGATGTGGTTTGAAGAGAAAAAGGAAAATAAAGATTTAATGAATAAATAGGAAATTCACAAATTTGGGGAAAACTACAGAGATGGTTCGATTCGGTGAAATTGAAGCTCCCAGTTGATGAATAATAAATAAATAAAAATATCCCAAGTTCAATTTGAAGTGGACCCCAAGGAAGAGCCGATTGGAGGAGAAACCAGAAAAACGAGAAACTTTCCAATTTTGAGAAAAAAGGAAAAACTAAATCGGAGAGGAATTTGGATGTAAAATAAGGCATTTTCGGTCCAACTCTGATTCAATATATAAAAAAGGCTATGGAAAAAGAAAATCCAAAATTTTGGCCCGTTTCGAGTAAAATCGATGTTTCAAGGGCTAAAGGGCAATTTCAAAAAATTCAGAAAAATAGACTCCGAGCTCAAAAAATTATGAAAACTTTCAGAACTAAGTTTTATATTGGATGGAATGGATTGGAGAAGAAAAATCTGGAATCGGAGCTCAAATGAAAATAGACAAAGTTCGGGGGCTCTAAATTGAAATTTTAAGAGAAAAATCCGGAAAAATTTGAAAACGAGCTTAAGAAATTATGAAAATTCCATAACTAAGTTTTATATTTGATGGAAGGGATTGGAGAAGAAAAAATCGAAATCGGAACTCAAATGGAAATAGACAAAGTTCGAGGGCACTAAACCAAAATTTTAAGAGAAAAATCCAGGAAAAATAAAAAATGAGCTCGAAAAATTATGAAAACTTTCAGAACTGAGTTTTATATTTGATGGAAGGTATTGGAGAGGAAAAATCAAGAACAGGAGCTCAAATGAAAATAGACAAAGTTTGAGTGGCACTAAATCGAAGTTTTAGAGAAAAATTCGGGAAAAATAGGATCCAAACTCGGAAAATTATGAAAACCTCTAGAACTGAGTTTTATATTGGATGGGATGGATTAAAAAAGAAAAATTCAAAATTGGGTTCCATTTGCAAATAAATTAAGTTTGGGGGCCAAAATGCAATTTTACGAAGAAAAAAAAACGAAATGGGCCATTTTGCAAATAAATAAAAGGAATGGCCTGGAACATTACAGGCCATTTTCAGCCAGCTCATGGATGAAAGGTGGGACTGTGATCATCTTAAATCAAATGGCCAAGATTGAATAGCAAGATGACATTTTTAAGAGATGACAAGATTCTCCACTACTTGCCTACATGGGCCAATGAAAGGCCTCCAAATTGCAAAGCTATGTGAAGAGCATGTGAAGGCTATGATATGATGCCAAATAGGATTAAAAATATCACCTAGGAAGATATTTTGGTAGTAAGCCATATGATCATGACAAGTGTTAGATATTTTGTAGAGATAGGAGACAAAAATAATCTAAGTGGCATTATTGGCCAATGAGAGATTAGATTTAAGGAAAGTATGATGCAAAAAGGGGACAAGAACCCTTAATTTAAGGCATCATGCAAGGAGGGGACAAAATTACCATGTGGCAAGGATGTTGGGAGAGCATGTAAAGCATGAGAAAGGCTAAAAAAATATGAGCACTCTCATATTAAGGAGCATTCAGCTAGCCCTCTAGAGGGGGAATTCATTATTTTTTCAAAGGCAATTTTACTACACTCTTGGAGGAAAAAATGAGAAAAGTGAAAAGAGAGAAAGAATGAGGAGTTTGAGTGCTTGATTTGGAAAGCTTTGCTAGGTAGCTATTTCCTCTCTTCTTCTTCAATTATTTTCTTTGATTTCATGTTCTTCTTCTTCTTCTCTTTTTCCATGTGATTGTTAACTTTCTTTGTTGAATAAAAGGTTTTCAAAATAAATTTTAAAGGTTTTCTTTCCTTTATTCTTTACAAAATAACAAGGTTGCAAAAATTTTCCTACACATTCTTCACCATGGTCGAAACTTAAGGGCCTCATTGTGCTTGTTTTTGCTTGATTTTATTGCTTGCTTGTTGATTGTGGGTTTCACCATTGTGGCATGATAGATTTTCTCCTTTATTTTTTTCTTTTAAAAAATCAAATAAAATATTTGAGAAGCTTGAGGATCTTGATTTTTATCAAGTGATTTTGGTTAGATGGGACTATATCCAAAGAACCAACCATTGAGCCAACTTGGTTTTTTTTTTCTTGCTTGTCTTTTTAACTCACGATTGATTCATTTTCATATGTTTGCTGATTGTAAAATCATGCATTTATACCATCCTCAACTTGATTTTTGGCTAAGACCAACCAATGGTCTCTAGCTAAAATCTTTGGTGCAAGCTAGTTGAAAGACTAATAGATTGTTAAGTTGACTATTCTGACTTTGAGCATTTTTTTATTAAGTTATTTTTGTCAAAATAAAAAGATTTTTTAACCATATTTAGCATACCCTTAGAGGATGCCCTGGTATTTTTTCCAAGATTTTTAGAATGTTTTATCAAGGTTGGAAAAATGGTTTTCGGTAAAATAGTTTTTAGTCTACTATTCTGACTTTAATGCAATTTCGATCAAGGCATCCTTAGTCCAAAAATTAAGCTGGTTTTTTCCTCATCAATAAAACCATGTTTCAAGTCTAAACTGATTTTTTCAGAATTTTTAGAATTTTTTGTAAAGGATAAAAAAATAGTTGTTCAAAAACTGGTTTTGGGAGTCAAAAATGGGTTTTTCTAAACTAATAATTTTCTGATTTTATGTTTGTAAAAAGAGAGGCTGATTTGAGTCATTAGCTACTGTTTTAGGTTGATTCACATGTCATCTCAAGGATGAAAAATGATTTTACAAAAATCGGGACATGGATAGTCAACCCGGATTTTAAAAAAATAGGAAAACTAGAGCCTTTTAGAGGGGGTTTTGGCCAAGGCTTCTTTTTCATCCAAAAATTCCAACCTTTTTTAAATTCGAGCCCAAAGTCATTCGGTTTTGAAAATCCAATTTAAGTTTCTTCCAAAGGTAGTCAGATATCTTTTTAGGTGTACGGATGTCCTTACTTCAATAGAGAAATACATCTTCATGCATTGCATATTTAAAAATGTTTTTACTTAATTTGGCATAAAAACATGCTTCTCGGTTTCCTAAATATTTGGCGAGAATTAATTCCTAATCTTTTCCGGATTTGCAGGGGAGGTTAGGAAATTATTCAACCCACGTGGTTATGAAATCGCAAGGCATGGACTTTGTTTTATTTGGAATCATATAAATATTATATGAAATTATTTTTCAAGCTTTGTCGGGTTTGCCGGGGAGCATGGTAATACTTTTCGACATATGCCATTTATGTGATTCCTCACATGAAGGATCCATTATAAAATAATGATGTGTGCATGTGATCATGATGTGATTATTAATATTTTATGATGATGTCATTTTGTGATTTTTGCCATGTCAAGCATGCCATGTCATTCATCCATATGCTATGTCATTTAGAGTTTGCCATGTCATTCATCACATGCCATATCATTTAGATTATGCCACGTCATTCATTCATATGCCATATCCTGTAGAGTTTGCCATGTCATTCATTCTTTTTGCCATGTCAAGCATGTCATGTCATGTCATTCATATACCATGTCATTTAGATTATGCCATGTCACTCATCCCTTTGGACATGTCATTTATATTTTTCCATGTCAAGCATGCCATGTCATTAATTCTTTTCAGGCGAAAAATTCACGCGTGGAGCAAGAAATGGTAGTCGATACCAAGCCCATGACTGCAGAAGCACTAAACATCCACCTATGTCATAGCTCTTTGGAACTGTAGTTCTCAATACAAAAACCCTAAACACGCAGAATCCCAGCTATAATTTACTGCATGCTATAAATTACGAAGTAATGAAAAATACATTAAATATACTCGATTGCTCGATTTGTCAGGCATTAGCATTCCTCCAATCAAACGTAAAATATATGCTCTAGCAGCATATTTTACCTGTTCTTCACTTGCATGTTCGGGAAGATTTTGAAAGGACTGCAACTAAGTTAGTTTTACCTTTGAGCCA
This sequence comes from Fremontodendron californicum, assembly GCA_030761205.1. Taxonomy (NCBI): domain Eukaryota; kingdom Viridiplantae; phylum Streptophyta; class Magnoliopsida; order Malvales; family Malvaceae; genus Fremontodendron; species Fremontodendron californicum. The sequence goes on along the minus strand of JAULJL010000025.1, from coordinate 4,930,997 downwards.
TATACATAATCTTCTAGAGGTACAGCGTCCAATAAATTATTACACTTTTCATTCCAATTTAGAAAGCTTGCGCCTGTATGGAACAATAAAGAACTTGAAAGAAATTTTAATTTTTTTTGTATGAAATAAGAGGAGATTGAGATTTTTTTTTTTGGTATGAAATAAGAGGAATAAATTTTGAAGAAAGAATGAAGGAGAGGAGAATTTATAGAGATGGGTTGTTGGGGTAAATTTAAATAAATTTAAAATTTTTAATAATAAATGAACAATAATTTAGACCGACAAATCGAATCTAGATAAAAAATCAAAAAAAAATTCGAATCATGATCCGATTCGACCCATAAGTAGATCTATTTTGTTGTCGCCAAAGAAAAGTAAACACTACAAACCAATCAAAATATTCTCTATCTTCCCGCCTCCCCGCAAGGTAAGTTCTCTAGGAATTTTGTTCTCCTGCAAGAACCCATGCATTTCTCATCTTGGAAACAACTTTTAATGTATAAGGGTCAGTGTTATAATTCAATAAGTTTTTTTAAGAAACATTCGGATGAAAAATAAAGGATAAATAAAAATATGTATGTACTTAAATATATAAAATAATTGATTTTGACTATTAATATATTATTTAATTAAAATCAATAAAGTAGCTCTATAGGAGATTATATTATCGTATATAATCCATGACTGATATAATTAATCACTTTTAAAATATAATATTTAATAGGTTTGATATTCGAATATCAGTATCTACAAACCTTATTATTATTCTCGGATTACGACTTTTTTTATATTAGACCTGCTTATGGATCGGGCTACGATCCAAAAATTTCCATTTCCTTTACTCAAAGCCCAAGCCGATCCGGTTTACTATTCACATATTAATAAAAAAATATTTTTATATTAATATTAATATATTTTATAACTAAATTTAAATAAAAAATATTTTATATTAATTAAACAGTGATTCAAATCGGACCGGATCAACCTGAATAAAAAATATCACTGTCCAAAATTGATTCAATACGAATTGAATCTGTCAACCTAACAGATTACCCGACCTTTAAACGTATCTATTTTATACAAAAAATAATAATAATAATTGAAAGTGCTCAGGAAAACTTGCCATGATGTAGGGTGAAAGTAACTCAGAAAGAAGAGGCTATGGAAGCAAACCCCCCTAATGAATGACTGTTTTTGGGTTGCTACACTCGGATGTTGTTTTGAAGAGCTTGATTTGATATGAAAATTGTTAAAACGTTTATTTTTTATTTTTTGCTTAAGTATAAAAATTTTTTTTAATTAAAATTAAATAATTATATGAGTTCTATTAATTTATTATAATCAATTGAGTTTTCAAACATTTATTTTTATTCATTTGAGGCATTAAATATTTATTTTCATCAATTTAAATCATCAAACATTTATTTTCATCCAATTAAACCATCTATTGAACAAAAATTAATGATAATTTTTAACTAATATTTGTCCGATGAAGGATTCGAAATATAAAAATTAATATTTGAGGATTTAATTAATTGTATTAAAATAATAGAGATTTAAATGTTCATTTAATTTTAATTTAAAAACTTTTTTTATTTTTTATAAAAATTTCCGTGAAATACAAGTTGTTCCTCTTTTCTTTTTAAGTGTATTGTCATATGATGTGATATTATTGCACGTGATCAAAACATTGACTGGAAAAGAGTTTTAATATCTCACAACCACAAACTCCATTTTTCACGAAAAAATATTATACACCCTTTTTCTTTGGTGACCAGTCCTTTTCTCCTCTTAATATAATTTTTTTTTTTAATAAAAAAAATATCTCACATCGTTACAGTTTCTAATAAAAAAAACCGACAAAAGGACTGGTCACCAAAGAAAAAGGGTGTATAATATTTTTTTCGTGAAAAATGGAGTTTGTGGTTGTGAGATATTAAAACTCTTTTCCAGTCAATGTTTTGATCACGTGCAATAATATCACATCATATGACAATACAGTTAAAAAGAAAAGAGGAACAACTTGTATTTCACGGAAATTTTTATAAAAATTAAAAAAAGTTTTTAAATTAAAATTAAATGAACATTTAAATCTCTATTATTTTAATACAATTAATTAAATCCTCAAATATCAATTTTTATATTTCGAATCCTTCATCGGACAAATATTAGTTAAAAATTATCATTAATTTTTGTTCAATAGATGATTTAATTGGATGAAAATAAATGTTTGATGATTTAAATTGATGAAAATAAATGTTTAATACCTCAAATGAATAAAAATAAATGTTTAAAAATTCAATTGATTACAATAAATTGATAGAACTCATATAATTATTTAATTTTAATTCAAAATATTTTTTATACTTAAGCAAAAAAAAATAAAATATACGTTTTAACAATTTTCATATCAAATCAAGCTCTTCAAAACAACATCCGAGTGTAGCAACCCAAAAACAGTCATTCATTAGGGGGGTTTGCTTCCATAGCCTCTTGTTTCTGAGTTACTTTCATCCTACATCATGGCAAGTTTTCGAGCACTTTCACTAACCGTATGCGATAATTATTATTATTATTTTTGATATAAAATAGATATGTTTAAAGGTTGGGTAATTTGTTAAGTTGACAGATTCAATCCGTATTGAATCAACTTTGGACAGTGATATTTTTTATTCAGGTTGATCCGATCCGATTTAAATCACTGTTTAATTAATATAAAATATTTTTTATTTAAATTTAATTATAAAATATATTAAAATTAATATAAAAATATTTTTTTTATTTTTTATTAATATGTGAATAGTAAACCGTATCGGCTTGGGCTTTGAGTAAAGGAAATGGAAATTTTTGGGTCGCAGCCCGACCCATAAACAGGTCTAGTATAAAAGAAATTGTAATCCGAGAATAATAATAAGATTTGTAGATACTGATATTCGAATATCAAATCTACTAAATACTATATTGTAAAAGTGATTGATTATATCAGTCATCGATTATATACGATAATATAATCTCCTATAGAGCTACTTTAATGATTTTAATTAAATAATATATTAATAGTCAAAATCAATTATTTTATATATTTAAGTACATACATATTTTTCTTTATCCTTTATTTGTCATCCGAATGTTTCTTAAAAAAACTTATTGAATTATAACACTGACCCTTATACATTAAAAATTGTTTCCAAGATGAGAAATGCATGGGTTATTGCAGGCGAACAAAATTCCTAGAGAACTTACCTTGCGGGGAGGCGGGAAGATAGAGAATATTTTGATTGGTTTGCAGTGTTTACTTTTCTTTGGCGATAACAAAATAGATTTATGGGTTGGATCGAATCATGATTCGAAATTTTTTTGATCTTTTATCCAGATTCGATTTGTCGGTTCTAATTATTATTCATTTATTATTAAAAAATTTAAATTTTTATATTAATATTTTTATATTTTTATAATTAAATTTAAATAAAAAAAATATTTTAATGTTTGAACAGTGATCCTGACCGGATCAGACTATAACTCGAATCATAAAAAATCCTGTCCAGACTCGATCTAATACAGATCGAATCTACCAGGTCAAACAGATTATCCGACCTTTGAATGTCTTGTTGTGAGATGTGAAAATAACATTTGTGGCCTAGGACTAAGTGGATGAGGAAAAAAATATTTTTCGTTATGATTTTTTATTATCTTATTTTAGAGGAAAAAAAATATTTAAACTCGCTTAATAAATACTTTGGCCAAAAAAAATATGAAGAATAAATACATCTATTATTGATCTAAATGCTCAAATGCAAATCCTCTTAGGTCCTCACGTTTTATTTGTAATATTTCAATTTTCCAATTATTTATATTTCTAACCTTCTAGATTATGATTTTAACAAATTTATTTATTTAAATTATTAAAATTTTGAAATAATTAAATTTTATCAAATAAGTACAAAGTTAGAGTTTACAATAAATTTCATGTTATTATGTAATATATATAATAATAATTTTGATTTTAATATATTCATCACATCAAAGGATGAAAAAGTTTGGCTACTCATGATTTTTCGAAACGGGAGAGATGCTCATTTTTTATTTTTCATTTAGTTACCAAGGTAGTTTTTTCTTTCAACAATTTGCATCATAGACGTGATAAAATTCCTCAAAGAAATTTTTTTTTTCTTTTCTTTTGCACTATTTTTAAATGTCTTATAATGAATTCTTGCTCTGCTTGGTAAATGCTTTTGTTTTGTAACTTTTAACAGATATTCTCATAGTATTTCTCTTACGATAATTTTTTTTTTTTTTTGTATATGTACCAATTTGTTACTTAGTATATATTTCATGGTATTAGACATTAGATTGCTTATAAAATTAATTTTCTTTATAAATTTATGTAGTGAGGATTCCAAACTCAACAAGGTATGTATAAAATTTATTGTGGAAAGTACTCTAAAAGTAAAATTCTAAATGTACAAGACCGACATGAAAGAATACTCAAAAAAAGAAGATACATATAGAACATTGCACTATATTTTTTATTATATTTAAACATTGACTATCGATGAGCTTGCCCTTTCAAAAAATTTGGGACAATGAAGTTATGGTTATTAGACTTGAATTCTTAGACCAAATTTTGTAATGCATTATATATAATACAAATACAAATATTTAATCTTGTGAAATTTATAAATTTATTATTATTTTACACTATTAATTATTTTTTATTTTATTTATCAATAGTTTTTTTAGGGATTTATTTTGGAGGTGTTAATGTGTTATATGGATGGTAGAATTACTAAAAAATGAAGATCTCATTATTGTTCTAAATGAAAAGTAAGCTTACACTTCAATTATTATATTCTTATATTACTCATTAATTATCTCAAATACAATTTTTTTTTTTTACTAAAAGTGAGAATTAAAATTAAGGAGTATTTGTATCAAGGTAGTCAGTACCGTACTGGTGAGCGTACCATTTTTGTTCTGATACTGGTACGTACCGGTATTGATGTGTTTCGACATACCATTTCGGATTTACAGGCATTTTTTAAATATTTTTTCATATATCTATATATAGCCTATTTTCAAGTTTCTTAATAAAATATATATTATATACACATGCAAACATACATCTATTACATGCATATATATGTTTTTATGCAAGTATAAATTTTAAATATTTAATATCTATAATTTTTAAACATCAAATAAGTAAAATAAATATTAAAGTATTAAAAAAATATAGTAAATTATGATTAATTATGTTCAATAGCTTAATTTAATAAACATATTTTATTTTTAAATGTATTTATGAAAAAATAAAAATGATCATGACACAAAAAATATTGAAATTGATTTAAAAAATCAAATTAGTGTTTTTTTTATTAAAAAAAATTAAAAATCAAAATCTTGTACCAACCGGTACGGGCCGATACATATCGGTACGGGCTGGTATTGACCGGTACAGATCAGTATAGGCCGGTACGACTGGTACGGGCCGGTAAAAAAATCGAAACGGTACGAGGCTGGTACCGTTTCGGTTTATCTTAAAAACGATATATACCGGCCGATACGGTCAGTATCGATACGATACCGATTACATTGATTTGTATTCTTTAGATGAATGAGTACTAGAAGAAGTAAATAACTGGGAACATTTTGTATTTGTATTTGTAAATGTCACAACAAGGGCGTCTAGGCTATAGCTACACTAGACCTGCTCAAAAGTCGGATAGTCCGTCTTCTTCGACAGGTCCAGCTCGTATTAGGTCGGATTTTGGTAGAGTTTTTTTCGATTTAGGTCGACCCAACTCGAATTGCTGTTCATATAATAAAAGAATATTTTATTTAAATTTAAATATAAATATAAAAATAAAAATAAAAAAAATATTTTTTAAAATTTTTATTATTTTTTAAATAATAAACCGAGCCAACCTAAATAAGAAAATTAAAAAAGTTTCGAGTCACGACTAAATCCGGCCCGGCTCGTGAGCAAATCTAGGCTACACCATTGAGATCAATTATACATTAATATTTGTAATAATCATTTATAAGAACTTAACTCATAAACAATTTATTAGAAACGTTCAATTTAGATCATTTAGGTTTGACTTTTATTAATATCCTTTTATTAATCAGTAATAATAAATTTTATCGAATTTGTGAATAAATTTTTTAATTATAGTTGATGACTTATATTAAAATTTGTTTTTCTTAATTCTATTGGTATTGAATAATTTATAAATTAATATTACAAATTTTCAATTATTTATACTTCAAATTTTACACTCTAGAAATATTTTTATTTCATATATAATTATATTTTTAAATAAAAATTATATTTCACGTGCAATGTATGTTAAATAATATTTTTATCATTTTATTATTAGCTTATTTTTAAATTTTAAATAGACTTAAATTAAAAATTAAATTATTATTATTTATAGTAAAAGTTCAAAGGATTAACATCTAATTAGTAATTGAATTAGATAGGAATTCAATTTATATTGTTTATGGTATATTTAATTTCAGTTTATTTTCATTTTCAAATTTTTTATTGTTCGAAATAATTTAAATATTTGAAATCACTTTCTTTATATTCAAAACTATAACTTAAAGAAATTTACAGATAAGATACATATTGATTTTTATATTAATTAATAATAGTTACAGAAATTTACAGAGTTATGAGTGTAATTTTGTATGATCTTTTTTCGATGTTTTGGTGGTTCGTTGAATAGTGGTTCCAGTACTTGTAGCAGAGGCTTATGTTCTTTCCTGCTGCTAGCTTTTACTTTGTTTTCATTTGGATTCATAATAAAATTTTAGCTTAACAAAAAAAAACGGATTATTATTTAATAAAATTTAACTCTGTAAGAATTCTACACATAATTTAATTATAAATATCATTATCTAAAATATTATATAATTTTTTCTTAAAAAAAAATCAGTAAAGATATTAAAATTTTCAATGGTAAACCTTATTACTATTTATAATATAAAATATTAAATCAGAATGGAATAAATTTTATTACTATATAAATAATTTAAATTAATAAAATTATCAAAAATATTATAATAATTTTTTCTCTAAAAAAGTTTGGTAAAGATATTGAAAATTTCAATGATAAATCCTATTCCTATTTATAATATAAAATATTAAATCAGAATGAAATACATTTTATTGCTATATAAATAATTGAAATTAATAAATTGTATATTAATCAAAATTTACATGTAAAATTAGATTAATATAATTTTATTTTATTTTATTTTTACTTTTTAAGATTAATGACAATTAAAACTCTTAAAATAAAATAAACCTATTTAACCAAAGTTTTCATTGTAAATAGAATTCTTACTTGCATTAACTTAAAAAATTGGATTAATATAATTTTTTTATTTTTTAAGATTAATGAAAATTAAAACAGATAAAATAATGTAATGTAAAGTTTAACTTTTTTTAATTTTTTATCAAATAAATCTATTTAATAAAATTCTTTCAATGTAATTAAAATTCTTATTTAGTAATAGTGATAAATATTATTAATAGTAATAAATCTATTTAATAAAAGTCTTTCAATGTAATTAAAAAATTTATTTATAAATTGAATAAATATTATTAACAGTAATAAATATTTAGAATGGCAAATTAGAAATATTATGAACAATCATATCTATTTTCGTCAGTTCAAAAGATTCTTAACATTCGTGCTTTTATATATACTAGTATTTGTTGTCACATGTGTTCGCATATGAATACTAGTTGATTTATTTATTTTTTATTATATAATTGTATATTTTAAAATAAATTAATCAATAAAGTGTATATTAACTAAAATTTGCATTAAAGGGTAAAGTTTATTTATGTGCAAATTATATCAAATTATTATGAAGTTTATTAATTTAATATTAATATAAAATTAATTATATCAAATAAAAAGTTCAATGTAAATTTTAATTCTTTTTTTTTTATACCAAATAAATGAACTTACTTTTAAGATTAGTGAAAAAATAAAAAATTTAAAATAAAGCAATTTCATATATAATTTTAATCCTTTTTATTTATTCAAATTAATCTATTTAATAGAAGTATTTTAATGAAATTAAACTTTTTACTCATAAATTAGATAAATTTTATTAATAATAAAAATATTTATAATGGTAATTTAGAAATAAAGTGAACAACAATGACTATTTTCATTAATTCAAAAGATTTTTCACATTCGTACTTTTATATATAATTTTATCTGTTTTTGAATATATATTTGTATATTTTAAAAATAAATAAAACTAATATATTAACTAAAATTTGGTAAAAATTGTTTCATATGCAAATTATATTAAATTATTATGAAGTTTATTATTTTGAATATCAATGCAAAATTAAATATGAATATAAAAAATTTAATGTAAATTTGAATTATTGATTTAATTTTCAAGATTAGTGAAAAATTTAAACTTTTAAGATAAAGTAGCTTCATGTAAACTTTATTTTTTATTTATTATCAAATTAATCCATTTAATGAAAGAATTTTAATAAAACTAAATTTCTTCCTTATAAATTAGATAAATCTTATTAATAATAAAAATAAAATAAAATGGTAATTAGTCATATAATAAGCAACAATGGGTATTTTTATCAGTTCAAAAAATTCTCCACATTCTTGCTATTATATATATTATAGATATAGACTAGTATTTGTTATCACATGCGTTTACATGTGAATGCTCGTTGTTTTATTTATTTTTAATATATAGTTGTATATTTTTAAAATAAATAAAATTAATAAAGTGTATATTAAGTAAAATTTGGTAAAATTTGTTTCAAAAATTATCAAGTTATTATAAAGTTTATTATTTTTAATATCAATGCAAAATTAATTATGAATATAAAAAATTAAATATAAAATTAAATTATTTTTTAGTCATAATAATATAAATTGATTTACTTTTCAATGTTAGTGAAAAATTTAAACTTTTAAGATAAAATAGTTTCGTATAAACTTCATTTTTTATTTATGATCAAATTAACTCATTTAACAAAAGTATTTTAATAAAATTAATTTTTTTCCTTATATATAACTTATATATATTAACTAATAAATAAAACTAATAAAATCTATATTAATTAAAATTTGCATTAACATGTAAAATTTGTTTCATATGAAAACTATATCAAATTATACAAAATTAATTACAAATATAAAACAATACAATATAAAATTTTTATTTTTTATTTATATTAAATAAAATGATTTATTAGTGAAAAATTAAAACTTTTAAGATAAAGCTATTGCATATAAATTTTTAATATTTTTTATTTAATATTAAATTATTTCATTTAACGAAAATGTTTTAATCAAATTAAATTTCTTACTTATAAAATAAAAATTTAGAAATATAGTGAATAAAATAACTATTTTTGTCAGTTTAAAATATTTTTTTCATTCGTATTTTTATATATATTATATATATATATATATAAATTATAAGATACGGATATAGATAATCAAATAATTTCAACATTTTTATATTTAAAAGTTAAAACTATATATATGTTTTAAAAATATTCATATATAAAGATATACATATTTGTTATTTTAAAATATTATTAAACTTTATTAACGTGCAACGCGCATGATAAAAAAAATATTAGTACTGTATATTAAAGGGTTAACTTCAAAAATACAAATAGTAAATAACAGATGTACTATTGTTAAGTAATTATTTTATCTTTAATTAATCATTTCTATGAAATTAAAATATTGATTAATTTTTATGAAATCCGATTCTTCTGTAGTCCATGAGGACCGAAGAGACCAGTTTATTCCAAAATCTTGACATGTGGCCTTGAAAAAATCATTGATCACTAAGGCCACATTCAAATTTATAGAATTTGTTTGGCGGAAAATAATTTTTGAAATATAGATATGTCGGTCTTAAGGTTAGTAAGTTAAATGATTCATTTATTTTTTTTTCCAGATATTTATAAGATGATTTATTAGATGTAACATATTATAGAACGTGTGTTAGTTAAGTTATTATTTTTGTTCATATGTATCAAAATATATATTTTTTGAAATATAGGTTTTTTTTAAAAAATAATTTTTTTTGGGAAAAGCAATAAAAAAATTTTGAAAATAATTTTTGAAAAAATGGGTTAACTTGGGTGCATTCCCACCTTAATTTCGATTCAATTAGGGATGACAAAACTTGATCCGATCGATATATTTCGCACCGATCTGCTTCAAATGAAGAGATTTTTTTTTTTGAAAAGCGAGACGAGGTGATTTTGGTGAATGCTTGCTCTGCTCCGTCCCGCCCCGCCTTTTGAAATTACTATCTTACCCCTTAAAATATTATATATTTTCTCTTATATGTTTAGTATATATACTAATATTTTTATATATACTTTTTGTTGGAGATATTTTATATGTTTGTAAAAACCTTGTTGAAAATATTTACTTGCAATAATTAAATAGCATGCCCTTAAATAAAATTTCAAAGAACTTACTTGTAGAAGACAAAATTGAAGAATAAATAACTTAAGTTGTTGCCAAGGATGAGAATGAGTAGGTTTTAGCACTTAGGAAAAATCTGATTGAAAAACTGTTGTAGGGGGTATTGTAAACCTTCATAAGTATAAGAATCTAATTCCAATATTTTCTGCAGCATTTGATGGACTGAAAAATAGCTGAAACCTGTCTAAAACCCTAAATCATCAGTCTTATCTATTGCATAAAGAATCAAGTTCCAATATTTTCTGCAGCATTTGATGGACTGGAAAATAGCTGAAACCTGTCTAAAACCCTAAATCATCAGTCTTATCCATTGCAGAAAGAATCAAATTCCAATATTTTCTGTAGCATTTGATGGACTGAAATATAGCTGAAACCTGTCTAAAACCCTAAATCATCAGTCTTATCCATTGCAGAAAGAATCAAGTTCCAATATTTTCTGCAGCATTTGATGGACTGAAAAATAGCTGAAACCTGTCTAAAACCCTAAATCATCAGTCTTATCCATTGCAGAAAGAATCAAATTCCAATATTTTCTGCAGCATTTGATGGACTGAAATATAGCTGAAACCTGTCTAAAACCCTAAATCATCAGTCTTATCCATTGCAGAAAGAATCAAGTTCCAATATTTTCTGCAGCATTTGATGGACTGGAAAATACCTGAAACCTGTCTAAAACCCTAAATCATCAGTCTTAACCATTGCAGAAAGAATCAAATTTCAATATTTTCTGCAGCATTTGATGGACTGAAATATAGCTGAAACCTGTCTAAAACCCTAAATCATCAGTCTTATCCATTGCAGAAAGAATCAAGTTCCAATATTTTCTGCAGCATTTGATGGACTGGAAAATAGCTAAAACCTGTCTAAAACCCTAAATCATCAGTCTTATCCATCGCAGAAAGAATCAAATTCCAATATTTTCTGCAGCATTTGATGGACTGAAATATAGCTAAAACCTGTCTAAAACCCTAAATCATCAGTCTTATCCATTGCAGAAAGAATCAAATTCCAATATTTTATGCAGCATTTGATGGACTGAAATATAGCTGAAACCTGTCTAAAACCCTAAATCATCAGTCTTATCCATTGCAGAAAGAATCAAGTTCCAATATTTTCTGCAGCATTTGATGGACTGGAAAATAGCTGAAACCTGTCTAAAACCCTAAATTATCAGTCTTATCCATTGCAGAAAGAAACAATTCCAATATTTTCTGCAGCATTTGATGGACTGAAATATAGCTGAAACCTGTCTAAAACCCTAAATCATCAGTTTTATCCATTGCAGAAGGAGTCCAATTCCAATATTTTCTGCAGCATTTGATGGACTGAAATATAATTTTCTTTTTTAAATTTTAATAAGAAATAAAATTGTATTTTTTTAAAATTTTAATCATAAATTAAATTAAAATTATTTTATCAAATATCCAGTTTTAAACTGTAACAATCTATACTATTATTAAAAACAATGATTAAATTGATGTCACGAATTAATCGAATACCAACTCAATAAAAAAAATCAAATTAAAAAAATTATTTTACGATACCAACTTAAAAACAACTTCTTTATTTAAAAAAGTAACTCGATAAATTTCTTTAAAAAAAAAAAATTTGTTTACATTTTACATCATTAAAATATTTTTGATATAAATTAAATTTTGCTTTTTATAATATTACAAAATTATAAAAAATACAATTTTTGATATAAATATTTAATAATCAATATAATCTTCTTTTTTAAATTTTAATAAGAAATATATTTTTATTTTTTATAAAAATTTAATAATAAATTAAATTACATTTTTAATATATATTTAAAATAATTAAATAACCAAAGCTAAAAAATATTTTAATTTAATTTATAATTTTTAAAATTAAAAAATAAAATGTACAAATTAAAAAAAAAAAAAATTTGTTTATTAATTTAAAAAAAATTATACATGAAGGGAAATCGCCACCCTCATGGCGTTTTTCCTTCATCTTTTTTGCAAATTTGGCTAAAAATACCAAGGAAAATCGCCATGGGGGGTGGCAATTTCCCTTGGTATTTTTAGTCAAATTTGCAAAAAACACCAAGGAAAATCGCCACCCCCATGGCGATTTCCCTTGGTATTTTTAGCCAAAATGTGTTTTTTTACGTTGGAAAATCGCCATAGGGGTTAAAACAAGCGGATTTTAGAAAATAATCTAAAATGAACGGTATTTTGGAAAAAAAAAATTGGCTATATTTAAATAAAGGGTTTTGCTAACGAGTGCCCTTAGGGCACTTGTTAAGGTTAGTTAATATACTATTTATAGTAATAATATTGTATTAAATGCAAAAGTTGACAACTTTATTCATCATTTCTGATGCATTGGATGAAGATATTACTATATATATATATATATATATATATATATATATATATCAAAATCCTTAAATAAAAAATCCTAGATTTAAACCCAACAATCTTTTTTTTTTTCTGACGCGTTATCTGGCAATGCTTAATTAAATTAGGTAGGTATTCTTTGCTTTTTGAAGAACTACCACCTTATTCTTCACATGTTCCATGCAAGTGTATATGTATATATAAAAATCCAAATCAATCAGTTTTATTCATTCATTAAGACTGATGTACCAAAAACAAAAAAGATGGGCCACTCCCACTATATATCATTTTCATTCTCTTTAAATGTTGTTTGATTACATATATATCAGACACTGTGAATATTGTTTTGCTCAACATTCATGGTTTCAATGTTGCAAGTGGTGGATAGTTCAGAAAATTACAATTTATAAGAAGTGTATGTGTTATTTTCTATTAGAAGTTTAGTAATTTTTTTTTTATTAAAAAAAAAGAAAAAAAGACAAAATATACAATGATTAAAGCTCAAAATTAATGTGAAAAGCGGACTTCTAGGAAAAGGAAAAATAAATACTCTAAATTTTTTCTTGAAAAAAAAAATTACATCCAACAATATTGTGATTTGTTAATAAAATATTAGATTATTAATTTCAATGATTATGATTCAATTTTTAATAATTTCAAATACTTAAATTTACAAATAAAACTTTGGACATTTAAAATTGAGGAAAAGACTTGTATTAATTGTTAATTTTGTAAAAATTAGTTTCTTAATAACATGTTTTTAAACAATTTTTACATTTTGTTAAAATGAAACCCAAACAAACATATTCTATAAAGTCAAATAAATATGATTAATGAATTTGTGGTTCAATGACACGCATTACAAGGTAATTATGTGAAAAAACAAAAAACAAAGTGCATAAGGTCATGCGTTTTAGTTCTTTCTTTCTAATTAATTGACGTAGAAAACACCTGTTAATATATATACCATAAAGATTATAATTACATCTGTTCAAAAATCGAGTAGTTTTTTCGGTCCGTCAAATTTAGTTCGATTTAGGTCGAATTTGAATAAAAATATTTATAATTTGGATTAACTCGGTTCAACCCGAATTACTAATCAATAATAAAAAATAAAATAAAAAAATTTACTTAAAATTAATTATAAAATATATAACTATTATTATAAAAATAATATTTTAATAATATATAAATAATAAAATGAACTTATGGGCTGGATCCGGCCCAAAATAAACTTAAAACAAAAGAAAATTCTCATGATCGAATCCGACTCATAAACAACTCTAAGTGAATGTACTCATAAGAAAAAACTACAGTTATAGTATAAGTGTAAATATCGTATACTCAACTTTTAATTACGTATCCCAGCCCAGTCCCATCTTGATTTGTCAGTATTTGTTTCGGTTTTGTTTGATAGGTATATTTGTTTTTTTTATTTATTTAACTTTAAAAACAAATCTAGCAAATGAAACTTGGATATTTTCTCGCCAGCATCTGAGTGTTGAAGAATTCTAAACCTTCCCTCTAACATGTGGGCAAAGAAGGTAATTTAGGCACTTTTAAGATTACTGTGACATAATTTTTTTTTTTTTTTTAAAGTTATGTTTCATCGTAATTGTGATGTTAAACTAGTCAAACAAAAGTCAAGAAAAATAATTTTTTTACGATACTGAAAATAACTTTCGAATAAAATAATTTTATTATTTTCATATATTTTAATTTTTATTATTTTAAATATATTTTTTTTAACATTTTAATTTTTCACCATATCTTTTCACAACAATGTCAAACAGTTAAAAAAAATTAAATTATATTTTTTATCACACTTTTTAAACAAAAATTTTTAACTCAAATTCTTTTTGACAATAATGCTAAACTAATTTTGGTTAAGGTAGGAACATTTAAATGAAAACAGTGAGAACAAAATAATCTATAACCCTTAGATCAATAAAGAAAATTCATCATCCTTGATTTGTCCATGTCAACATAAACTTACTAACTTGATACCGGATGTCTCAGTTTCAAAGCAAAAAGAACTCACCCTTTTACTTCCTTCTCATGAGGAAGAAGGGAGTTGCCTACGCAAGAAAAGACAGTATGAGTATCCGAGCAGGCATATTTTAATTAAAAATTCCATCTCTAATTTAAATTCTAAACAACATGGGCAGCTTTGCTTTATTGGAATTTCGTAATGTTTGACTAATAAATAGCAAAATAAGAAAAACAAAAAATGAAAATGACAGAACCAAAAGAGAACACTTACCTGAACTTCAAGCTGTTTGAAGTACTCAATTGTCTCGTCAAGCCGTTTATCTATCCAAAAAAGATTAAAAAAAGATAATAATTAGAAAGAGAAAGTTCTGTTTGGTTAGATCCACCAAGAAAATCAGTAAAAAAATTTTTTTTTAAAGAGAATCGAAACGTGAGCATAAAAGTAGAAACGTTTCTTCTTCTTCACGGTCTAATATTTTTCTTATTTTCTTTTAGACTCCTTTTTAAAATTTTATTTTAAATTTATCATCAGATCTTTTTTAACGTCCAACAATTTATACTTCAATTATCAAAAAAATAGAAAGAAACCTTGATTTGAGATTTGAAGAATAAGGTTGGAACTTGAAAGAAGAACAAATAAGAAAAAGAAGAAAAAAAAATCGAAAATGTCAAGAGACAAGTTTCAGCCTTCACTGTCTTATCCAATCAAAGACTTACACCAATTCTGCAATTCTCGAGACCACTTTTTTAGAGTGACGTGTTAAATCGAAACATTCAGTATCAAGTTAATAAATTTATGCTGATTTAGACACAAATAAAAAATGATGAATCTTCTTTAATGATCTAAAAATTAAAAATAAATTTATTCTCACATTCTCACCTTAAATATTGCTACGTTGACACCAATTTTAGTGGCCAACTGGATTGCAAACAAAGTTCAAACTTGCTTATTTACTCTATTTAAGATACGTTTGTAATCAAACGGAGCACGAAACAGTGTGATTGGATACTTTTTTTTTTTTTGTCCAAATCGCATCATGATACTCGTTTTGGTATCCGACGGCGACATCACGATGGGACCGTAATGTACCCATGTTTTCGACGGACTTTCAAGGTCAAGTACAAAAATAGTGGATTCCTTAAATGCCCTAACTTTTTTTGTCTTTGTGACAATGGTGCAGGATGAAAATATCTATGCAATTTAATTTTTTTTATTTTTTATTTAAATAACTTTTAAATTTAATATAATAAATAAAATGTATTATTATATAATAAACTAATAAATATATAAAATTTATTATTATATGATTAATATGAGTTAATTAAAAATATGTAATTATATAAATAATAAAAAATTAAATACAAAAATATTATTTGATATGTTATTATCATTTTTGTTAATTCTTAATTATCTATTACTAAAACTATTATTTGACAAAAGTATAATTTTAATAATTTTCAATTATTTATTAATTTGATAAATGTTAAATAATTTTTTTTAAAAATTATATATATATATTTTTTAATCTAATGTCTTTATCTCACCACTAATTCTAATCTCATAATTATAATAACTAATCCCACTCCATCATTATTTTCAATTTTATCGCTCATTTAAATGGACATTTAGTTTGTAACTTGTAGATTACTGATACCCTCAAAAGAGCCTATCTTTATTTAACCTTGTACTAAAAATATGATGAATTATAGTAAAGTAGCATGCAAAGGTCAAATCCACAGATATTGGGTTTTAGTTTATAAATCACTAGTTTAAAACTTAAATTCAAAGAAAACAAAAGTTAAAAGGGTTTTGAAACTAGTTTAAACTTAAGCAAACAATAAAAATAAGAAAGCAAGTAAACAAGAAGTAATCGGATGTGAGAAATATGGCTAAAGGTTCATTCTCCACCACTAGACAATATTATGAATCAAATTCAGACCTATATCAATTATCTATCAAAGTTAACAACTGTAGATAACAATCTCGCGTGTTACCCCAATCCTTAGTTCGTCGTTAAGCAGGATGAATGTCACTACTTAATCTCTAACTATCAAACAACCTAGGATAAACATGTCTAAATTTAATTTGACAGCAGCTTTATGATAAGAAAGATAGGTTGATCTAAGCAACAAAAGCATGAAAATGAATTGTTTAACTTAGGTTATGTTCCACTTTGAAATTAGTGAAAACTTTAACATAATCATTAATCACAAATTATCACTTATGAATAGGAAATCAAGACAATTACACAGATCAAGACTCCTAAACTAGCATTAGATAATTATCAAGATCTATCTAGTATGCATTCTAAACAAATCAAGATAAAAATCATAAACAATTCTTATGGAAGAACACAAGCAACTTTGATAGAAAACTAATAATAGATAGAATTTGAAAATTAATTACAAAACATGTCTAGAGCTTTGAAATCACCTTTAACCAAAGAGAAGTTTAGCCTTGCATAGGCATAAATAATATATACATAAAACTAAAAAGAAAATAAAAGAATGAAGAAGAAGAAGAAGAAGAAGAAGAATTATGATCCTTGAGTCTCCTCAAAAGATGAAGATAATTTGTAGCTCAAAAGATGGTATTTATAGAGCTTTTTGGCCCTGAAAACCCTTTCTTGCTGATTAAAGAAGCTAGGAGGCAAAAGAGTGCAAATATGGAAAGTTTTTGAAATTTTTCGGGTTTTCTCGATTTTGGAGGCAATAAGGTCGCCGAGCTCCAAGTCTTCGGTTTCTTGGCTGTTGCATCTTCTTGCACTTCGTCAGCTGATTTGGATGATCATTTCTTGTGCGATTTGGGTGTGTAAACTATTGTTGAAAATGTATTCAAGTAAGTTTCAAAACTCAAGAAGGAAGTTTCTTCAAGTAAAGAATTTAACATAATAATTTCTTAGCAACAAGCTCCGCAGGTCAAATCTGTCTGTTCAATTAGCACTAAGAATTTGATCTTTTTGACTCCCAAGTCTTTTTCCATCGTATGATTATGAGTTTATAAGCTCTTTAACATTATATTTGACATGTTTTGACTTCATTCTCCTTATTGTACCTAAAATTCAAAACATAATATAAGTAAACAAGATAAAGATCGAAAACATAACTAAAACTAAGAATAGAAAAGGCATAAAATGTATATTTTATGAGCTTATCAAATACCCCCACAATTAGCTTTTTGCTAGTCCTCGAACAAAACAAAATAAAAATAAAATAAGAAAATCTAATCTAATCCACTCTCGTAGGAAATCACGGTGGCACTTAGCATGTGACATAAACCTTTAAACTCCTAGGTGTCCCTAGTGGACGAGTTTAGTCTCGTGAGGGTTTACTAGAACGATACCCACAAACATTGAAAAACTAACATAAAAATAAACTAACATACACTAAATATAGTTACTCCTAATCCTTTCAATATAAATTAAAAACAACTTTGAACAAATCATATAAACTAATCAATAGTTTAAAGAATTTCACAAAAAATTATGCTTGAATGTAAATAGTTTGAGTTAAGCCAATATTAAAATAACATATTTCAATCAAAATAGAGCATATTCAAACTTAATCTCAAATTCTCACATGGGATACTCTCATGATTTTCACTTTTTAAAAGTGGTAAAGTGTTTGCACTCAATCAATCTCATGAAAACAGTTTTACCATATGCTTGCTTATCCACCTATTCTCTCTTATTTAGATCATATAACTTCATAAATCAAGAGGTTTTTATTCATGGTTGTAATGGGGCCAAGGGGTTATAATGTGGTTAAAGAACAAAAGGAAAAGAATATTACAAAAGTTCCAAAAACTTCATAGAATTTAGAGACAAAATAAGATTTTTGCAAAGAAAACTTTCTCAATATTCCTTAGAAGCATATAATAACATAGGCTAAATTTTCTAGTTGATCCTTTGCTTCATTCTAATCAACCTTATAAAATTCTTTTCTTTAACCGTAAACTCAAGAGATGATTCTTTTTTATTTTATTTTATGGGAAAGTATTTTTACAATGTTCCCTTTCTTTCTTTTTTCTCTTGACTTTTGCCTTTCTCCTCCCCTACACTTATCTCTTGTTTCCAACCTAAATTTTCAATTGATATCCTTGTTTTTGCAATATGTCTAAACATTCTAGTCCATCTTTAGAACAAGGGTAAAGATATAAGTGTATTTAGGCTAGGTGTAAGTTGTGGTAACCAAAGGAATAGCTTATTCAATGTAGGCTCAAATTGGCTCACTAGGGGGATGTTCTCTTGGAACATCAACAAGGAATGACTGTTTGGCCCTGGTTATAATCCTATTGCCTCTATCATATTCATGTTGTTATATGTATCAATATAGTCTCAAATGGTTTAAAGCAAGTTCTAAAGAATTATGTAATCATGAGAGCACACAAGAAAGAAATTAGATTGATATGTATAATGCATCAATCATATAGGCTCAAAACTCACAATGATGATTATACAAGTCAGATTTAAGTCTAAACATGCTTCTTTCTCATCAACATATCATATCAACATTGGCTCATAAAAAGATAGTATCAAGCACAATTCTCATGAAAATCTTCTCACTAATAACCAGTTTTAGACCTATACAATTCATATCTCATCATTATATTAAAAAGGAACTAAAATACACTAAAAATAATAATTATAATAATAATATTAAAGACTCATAAAAAAATCTAAAAATAAAAGAAATCCTAAATCCTCCCCCCCACTTAATTCTTACATTGTCCTCAATGTAATGCTATTAATCCAAATGAAAGAATCATGTGTAAGAGAAAAGAACTAATAACATAAGAATAGGAATAACTAAGACTCAAAACAAATCCAACTCATGCAACCTAAATAATCCTAAAATACTAAACAAACAATTAACAAATAAACATAAAAATAATAAAAGAAAAACAAAGCAAATCTGAGTATGGAAAGTTGATAATTTTTTTTATTAATTGGACTGCCTTCCCAATTAGTTTTTGAGTTAAGTTGTCCAACCTAACCAATACCCCTTCTTGGCTTTTTAGACTTGTCATGCTCATACATGAAACTTCCCATATTTGTGTGTTTGATAGGAAGCTTACTTTGCACAACAGTGGATGCATTCTCCATTACAAGTATTATTCCATCATCCTTTGTAGTGCATTGCTCATCGAAGAATGGAGCATATTTTGGTACTTATTGAATGACATCCACAAACAAGCTGTTTAAGGTTTTCGGCATGTGTTGTTCATGTTCCTCCTCCTTGAACTTTATGAATCTACTAGGAAAAGGTGGAGAAGAAACATTACTAAAAATTGGAACCTTAAATGTTACCTCAGGTGCTGAAATACTCTCCTTTGAAATTGAAGCTTCATTATCTTCAAGAAGTAAATCCATCTCTAGTTCTTTCTCATCCTCGGGTTCCCTTGGATTTTCTGATTCATCCTCAAGTTGTGTGGCACTAACATTCTCCTTTGGATCTATCATAGTTTGGGAAGGGAGTTGTTCATGTAGTTCCTCAGATCCTTCTTCTATCAATCTCACCATACTACTAGCCATTTGGCTCATTTGAGTCTCTAATTGACTCATCCTTGTTGCCATTTGACTGTTTGTTTCCCTTATGTCTTGTTGCATTTGCTATTGGTTAGTAGTAAGGGAATTGACAAGATTTTCTAACGAAGTACCTGAGTTGCGAGTCACATTTGGTGGCTCAAGAAGATCTTGTTGTTTTTCCCATGATTGATTGAAGCTCGATGGATTATTGTAGTTGGCATAAGGATTTAGTTTTTGATAATTTCCCGAGTATCCATAATTAGAATGATTCAACCATCCCTCATTGTAAGTGTTTGGAAAAGCATCATAATGTTGTCCTTGGAACCCTTTATGGCTTTGGTATCCTCCCAAGTCATAGGCTGGTTCAAAATTATCTTTTCGGTAGTATGGGCACCAATTGGTTAGATGATCCATCATGAAGCACACTCCACACTGCCTTGATTGTTGAATCTCACTTATGGCCACTTGTTGAACTATGGAGATGAGATTGTCTAGTTTATTCTAAAGGTTTTGAAATTTTGATGTAGCACCTGCCATTTCTTCTTGCTTGAAATTTGAAAACAAAAAACCTATATGTACAAGAAAAATAAAATTAATTACAACTGAAAATAAGAATAAACCAAGTAACGAATAAACTAAATAAAGCAATTCCCGACAATGGCGCCAAAAACTTGATGCACTCAAAAGAGCGTATCTTTATTTAACCTTGTACTAAAAATATGATCAATTATAGTAAAGTAGCATGCAAGGGTCAAATCTACAGATTTTGGATTTTAGTTTATAAATTACTAGTTTAAAATTTAAATTCAAAGAAAACAAAAGTTAAAGGGGTTTTGAAATCAGTTTAAACTTAAGAAAACAATAAAAATAAGAAAGTAAGTAAACAAAAAGTAATCAGATGTGAGAAATATGACTAAAGGTTCATTCTCCACCACTAGACAATATTATGAATCAAATTCAGACCTATCAATATCAATTATCTATCAAAGTTAACAACCGTAGATAACAACCTCCCGTGTTACTCCAATCCTTCCTTAGTTCGTCGTTAAGCAGGACGAATGCCATTAATTAATCTCTAACTATCAAACAACCTAGGATAAACATCTCTAAATTTAATTTGACAGCAACTTTATGATGAGAAAGATAGGTTGATCTAAGCAACAAAAGCGTGAACATGAATTGTTTAACTTAGGTTATGTTCCCTTTTGCAATTAGCGAAAACTTTAACATAATCATTAATCACAAATTGCCACTTATGAATAAGAAATCAAAACAATTACACGGATCAAGACTCCTAAACTAGCATTAGATAATTATCAAGATCTATCTAGTATGCATTCAAAACAAATCAAGATAAAAATCATAAACAATTCTTATGGAAGAACACAAGCAACTTTGATAGAAAACTAATAATAGATAGAATCTGAAAATTAATTACAAAAAATGTCTAGGGCTTTGAAATCACCCTTAACCAAAGAGAAGTTTAGCCTTGTATAGGCATAGATAATATATACATAAAACTAAAAGGAAAATAAAAGAATGGAGAAGAAGAAGAATGATGATCCTTGAGTCTCCTCAAAAAATGATGATAGTTATGGCTCAAAAGATGGTATTTATAGAACTTTTTGGTCTTGGAAACCCTTTCTTGCTGATCAAGGAAGCTAGGTGGCAAAAGAGTGCAAATAAGGAAAGTTTTTGAAATTTTTCGATTTTTTCTCGGTTTTGGAGGCAGTAAGGTCGCCGAGCTCCGAGTCTTCGGTTTCTTCGCTGCTGTATCTTCTCGCACTTCGTCGGCAGATTTGGGTGACCATTTCTTATCCGATTTGGGCGTGTAAACTATCGTTGGAAAGGTATTCAAGTAAGCTTCAAAAGTCAAGAAGAAAGTTTCTTCAAATAAAGAATTTAACATAATTATTTCTTAACAACAAGCTCCGCAAGTCAAATCTGCTTGATTATTTAGCATTAAAAATTTGATCTTTTTGACTTTTAAATTTTTTTTCATCTTGTGATTGTGACTTTATAAGTTTTTTATAAAATAAATAAGTAAAAGGTATAATTATTGTTTTCTTGCAAAAACTTTATTTTACCATGTACATTTACGACATGTGATCAATTATTTGATTCGAATTCCATCGTGACTCAAAAAGAGTCGTGTTGTATAGAGAAACTTATCCTCTTCCACTCGGCCCTGCATGATCTACCAAACTACAAAATTTTAAGGTTAAGGTTCTATTATAAAAGGACCAGACTTGTCCAGCCATTTTAGCCGCAACAAATATTTGTGTATAGCAAAATATTACACGGCAATGGCATTGGCACCCAACCTCATCTTCTGTCAACCCCGTTTGATCCCCAATCAAATCATGCTCCCTAGCAATATTCGTCTTCGAAAAGTTGAATCTGACCCTCGTTCTTTCAAGAGTACTTGCAATATCTGCTGTGCTGTTTCTGATCAGCCAAAAGATGAAAGACGTTCAGCAAATTACCAGCCAACTATTTGGAGCTACGATTTCCTTCAATCCTTAAAGAATGATCATGCCGTAATTACTATGTTTAACCTCACACTTGTTTGTGATATATCATCAATTGTTTTAAACAACACCCTATCCCTCTCTTTCTGGTTTTTTACGTAATCATTTTATGCTAAATTTTCAGGATATCGTATACAAAGACAGAGCAGCAAAGTTAGAGCAGGAATTAAGGTTAGCTATTAATGATGAAGATGCAGAGCCATTGAACCTGCTTGAACTGATTGATGGCATCCAACGGTTGGGGTTGGGGCATCGTTTTGAGATGGATATCAGTAGAGCCCTTGAGAAATTTGTCTCTTCAGAAGACAGTTGTATCGCAACAGAGAATAGTCTGCATGCAGCAGCTCTAAGATTCAGACTCCTTAGGCAACACGGCTATGAGATCTCTCAAGGTAAGCGTTCATAATAGTTATATTTTTCACCGGATCATTTAAAATCATTACTAGATCTCGCGATATATATACGAAAAATATATATATATATATATATGAATTTGTTAAAATTTATATAACATAAATTATTAATATGTCAATATTTATATAAATATAAAATATTTTAAATACGATTATTATAAAAAATATATATAAATGTGATATAAATACATGAATTATCGAATCTAATCATCATACCAAATATATTTAGACAAAATACAATGTTAATACTATAGACAAAAGTAACTTTTAAGGTGAATGAGTAATTTACCACTAAATTATATTACTTTTAACGATTAAATATTTTAAAAAATATTAATTCAAAATTAAGTATTTGAATTTATATTCGATTAAACAATTTATCCAAATTACTAACTTTATTAATTAAATTGCTCACAGGACTTAAATAACAAATAATAAAATATCACAAGTCAAGTCAATGGATGTCAACTTATAAATGTCATATCATCAAAGAAAAGATTTCATTTTTAAATTTATATTCTAAATGTTTTGAATTAAAACTTTTTTAAAATAAAGTTTAAAATTTTAAAAAGTATAAAAATTAAAAAAAAATACATTTTAAATCTTTTAATTTTTTTTGAATTATTCGTAAAAATAAAAGAAATAGCATAAAAATATAAAAAGAATTTTTAATTTTTTGAATTTAAATTTAAATTTAAAAATAAAAAAAAATATATATTTTTTTTTGAATTAAGAATTTCTGAAATAAATTCAAAATAAAAAACTTCAAAAAAAATAAAAGAAGTGAGAAAATTGGAAGTTAAAGGAAAAGGAAAAGAGAAGAAAGGAAGAAAATTAGAGAGGAAGAAGGGAGGGAGAGGGAAAAGGGGATCGGCCGGCGCCGGTGTCCGGTCTCCGGTCGCTGGTTCAAGGCGGATCTCTTTCTTGGGTTGCCCTACTGGCTACTAGTAGAGAACGATCTCTTTCTTGGGTTGCCGTTATTTTGATAATATTGTATGAATGCAGATGTCTTTAAAGCTTTCAAGGACCATAAGGGAAATTTCAAGGAATGCCTCTGCAAGGATGTCAAAGGAATGTTGAGTTTGTATGAAGCTTCACGTCTTGCTTTTGAAGGAGAGGATCTTATGGATGAAGCCCTCATGTTTACACGAATGTATCTCACGGATCTAGAGGGTAATCTGGAAAAAGGTTTATCAGAACAGGTTACCCACGCGTTGGAGCTCCCGCTGCATCGAAGAATGATCAGGCTGGAAGCTCGGTGGTACATCGAAGCTTACAGCAAAAGGGCAGCTGCAAAATCTACCCTACTTGAATTGGCTAAGCTGGATTTCAACATGGTTCAGTCAACACTTCAAGGAGATCTTTATGACATGTCAAGGTAAGACGATCGATTAATAAGGAAAATAAGTTTTTCAAAGCATTTTTTTTTTTTTTTACTTGCAAACATTTTCTCTGACAACATCGCTTTCACGAATGGTGATAATTAGATGGTGGATGGGTATGGGGCTAGCTTGCAAGTTGAATTTCGCAAGGGACAGGCTCATGGAATGCTTCTTTTGGACGGTTGGAATGGTTTCTGAACCTCAATTCAGCAATTGCCGAAAAGGTCTAACCAAAGTGGCTTCCCTGGTAACTACAATCGATGATGTATACGATGTTTATGGCACTTTGGACGAACTAGAGCTATTTACTGACGCTGTTCAAAGGTTTGTGGGTGTTTTTTTTTTTTTTTTTATAAGAAACATAAAAAATTTAAAGTGATCCCAATCTTATTTATCTCTTATTATTCACTAATCAATTTAATTACTTGAATATTTTCAGATGGGATGTATGTGCTGTAAAAAATCTTCCAAACTATATGCAGCTATGCTTTCTTGCCCTTTATAACTCTGTAAATGAGATGGCTTATGACACTCTTAGAGACCATGGAGTAAACAGCCTTCCATACTTAACAAAAGCGGTAATGATATATCATACAAGTGTAAAAAAATTTCATAATTTTTATCGTGGATTTAAATTACAGTCGTCGATATGTTTTCGTTCGCATCGTATTTATCGTGATTACGAACGTAATATATGATATAATAGTCAATTATGATAAATAAAAACCATAACATCGTATTGCGACTGTTATTTAAATATTTAGTTTCTATTGTTCAACGTTTCTATGTGTATATTAAGGATTCTATTCTTCTCTCAGTGGGCTGATTTATGCAAAGCATTCCTAAAAGAAGCAAAATGGGTACACAGTAAACACATTCCAACATTCGAGGAGTATCTTGAAAATGCATGGGTGTCTGTGTCCGGACATCTTTTTCTAGTCCATGCATACTTTTTACAGAATCCAAATATCACCAGTCAGGCACTTGACAACTTGGAAAACTACCATGATCTCCTTCGTTGGCCCTCCGTTATTTTTCGACTTTGCAATGATTTAGGTACTTCAAAGGTATATGCTGATTATCACCATTAATATATCTTGTTATAATTTCATCTGGCGGGTTCTAATTAAAATGCTTGTGTTTGTAATACAGGATGAGTTAGAAAGAGGTGAAAGTGCAAACTCAATAACATGCTACATGAAGGAAACTGGTTGCTCCGAGGCACTGGCTCGCCAACACATAAGTGATCTGATTGACAGATACTGGAAGAAAATGAACAGATGCCAAATTGATGGTGCCCCATTTGGAAAACATTTTGTAGAAACTGCTATTAATCTTGCTCGGATTTCCCAGTGCACATATCAGCATGGAGATGCACATGGATGTCCAGATAATCGATCTAAGAATCGAGTTGTATCATTGATTCTTGAGCCTATTTCTATCAATGAGAATGCAATTTCATAAGTTTGTGCATATTTGGGCTCATGGTAAAAGCCAGCTTTTGAATTTTTAACATGTGAAAGATGTTCGGAGAATAACATTGCATTGCCAAAGTGAGTTGGTTCAGTTAGTTGAATACTCATTAGTGTTTTGACAAAAAAAACAGGCTTCGAGTCTCATCAGCAGTCTCACTTGATGGGTGATCTGTAAATACCACTGTTAACCCTCTCTGAGATCTGTGGCATGTCTTGAATTAGTCTCCTCTCACCTAAAGTTTTATGTACCAAAAAAAAGACATTGCAGTGAAATGTGTTAGATCATTTTGTTCTTGGCATAATTACAACTCAAGTATGGGATTTTTCTCATGCTCCAAACACCTTAATTTTACCACTTGAATTATGTCTAAATGATTCTGGATATCAACTTGAAAATGGTCATGATGACCCAAAAGAATTCAATAAAAGTATAGCATTGCTTGACCTTATCAACTATATTAGTTCAAAATAAAGGATTTATATTTGATGCACTGATAACGTATATATTTATATACTGTCATTAAATCAGATGATATCATTTTATTAAAAGTTTTTAAAATAATTATAGATAATTTTATTTTTAATGAGGTGGCATCATCTGATTCACTAGTTATATATAGATTTATACACTGTCAATATATCAAATATAAATTCCAAAATTAATTTTTGAAACTAAACTTTCGTCCAACATTCCTTCTACTGTCAAATATGCACGAAATAAAATCCATTCTATGCACGCTTCTAAATAATATACTAATTAAGTCTTAATTTAATTAGCATTATGAGTTTGTGATGGAACTGAAAATTTGTGGTAATTAGAAATCTATGATCGAAAAACACTTAATTCTCCAAACGCCATTCTAGAATGAAACTTTGAGCTTTGCTCTGTTGGTCGGTAAATCATTTGGTGAATTTACTTTTCGAAAATTTCTACTTTATCAGTCAACTTTAAAAAATCATATTTTGATATCAATGTTTATTAAATGTGTTATAGTTTTGGTCATTTAATCAATGTCATTCCATGACATCATATCTTATCTTATCTTATCTGATCGTTGACATATCAATGATAGAAGTGACCAAAACATTATTGGACGACAAAAATAAAAATTTTTATAAAATTGACCAAAAGTATACTTTGAATTCTATCATTAAATATGTTAGTATATTATAATGTTAATGGATAACTAATTTCACATTGTCTAGAAAAGTTAAGATTAAAGAGAATATAAAACAATTAATTTTTTATTATAATTTTAATTTTGAAATAATTAAAATTTGAAAATTATTATTATTCTTAAAATTATAATTGTTTTTTATTAGTTATCTTGTAAAGACAAAACTCTTTTATGACATAACTTTTACATGTAAAAATTGTCTTTTAAAACAACATCTCTTATTGAAATATACATCTGTTTGTAATCTATATAAAAGATTTTTTTATTCAGTTATTTTCTTTGGTTCTGCTTGAAATGTTGAGGACTTTTGTTGTATCTTAGAGGCATATTAAAACCTTATGAAAAGTATTCAACATGCCTCAAAGTCATCTTACTTTTTTAACCTTTTTTTTTTCTTGTTTCAGTCTCAAATTTTTTAACAATCTTAAGACTTTAATTTGAAAAAAAATGATTCTTCTTAATGGATAAGATATACAAGAAAGAAATTTTGGTAGTATTCGAATATGAAAAAGATGATATGAATGGTTCTCACCAAAGAAAAAGATTAAATGGTTTTCATCGAATTACTAGATAAGTTTCATTTTTTTCTTGATTAGTATGCATGATTGGTTGTTTTTTTAGTTGTGGCATATTTATAAATAAACTAGTTTATGATATAATAAGTCAATATTATTTACTTTAATATATATAATTCACTATTAGATTTTTTTTTTGTTGATAAATTTATATATTAAGATTTATTTATTTTTGATATAAAATTATATCAAAAGTTACCAAAACTATTACAAATGTTATTAAAATTATTATAATATTATCTCAAAAGTTATCAAAGTCATATGAAAGGTTATCAAAATTATATTAAAAGTTACCAAAATTATATCAAGATTACCAAAAAGTTACCAAAATCATATCAAATGTTAAACAAAATTATATCAAAAGTTACTAAAATTATATAAAATGTTACCAAAAGTATATAAAAAATTACCAAAATTATATCAAAGGTTATCAAAACTAAATCAAAAGTTACCAAAATCATATAAAAAATACCAAAATTATATCAAAAGTTATCAAAATTATATCAAAGATTGCCAAATCTATATAAAAAATTGTAAAAATTATTACAAATGTTATCAAAATTATATCAAATGTTACCAAAACTATTAAAAATATTATCAAAATTAATAAAAAATTTCTCAAAATTATATCTAAAATTAACAAAATTATATCAAAGTTATCAAAATATTGTTGGCGTTCGATGTAGCAGCTGCAATACTACGTGATCGTCGAACAGCACGTTCACAATTTGTTTTGCCATTAAATCCTAATGAAACAAATTTTTGTGACTTCTCAAAACAAGAAAGGACTATAGAGTTACTATGGAGGGTATCCCTAATCATATGGGATGAAGCACCTATGGAGAAAAGATATAATATTATTAATCATTAAACTTTTAATAATAAATATTAATTATCAAAACATTGTACGTAATTTTTTTTTTATTATCAAAATTATACTGAAGGTTACCAAAATAATATTAAAGATTGACAATTATATCAAAGGTTATCAAATCATATTAAAGGTTACCAAAATTGTATAAAGATTATCAAAATTATATTAACGGTTATCAAATGACAAAATCATATTAAAGGTTATCAAATCATAATAAAAGCTCTCAAAATCATAAAAATTTATCAAAAGCATATTGAATGTTATCAATTATTTCAAAGGTTACCAAAACTATATGCAAGATTACTAAAACAATTACAAAAATTATCAAAATTATATTGAAGGTTATCAAATTAATATCAAAGGTTACAAAAACTATTACAAAGATTATCAAAATTATATTAAAAGTTATCAAAATTATATTAAAAGGTATCAAAATTATACCAAAGATTATTAAAATTATATCAAAAGTTACCAAAATTATACCATTTTAGAGAATTGACTGTTAACTTTGCATGAGTAATTGTAGTATCAAATTGTTAATATGTTCTACTAGGATTTAGTACTATATCTTGTTTGTTATAAAACTTTACCAAGATATATATATATATATATATAAAGCTATATACTCACAAGCAACACATAATACATAAAATAAAGTGTTTATAGTCAAAATTTAGAGGAATTAAGAATAAAAAATAAATTTAGAAAGATACAACAACTTGTATAGTCTAGTAAATTCCATCTCAATCATTAAAATTGCGTTTGGTCGATACTTTTATTTTTATTTTTTCACTTTTTCTTTGCCATAAAAATAAAAGCAAATAGTAAATTTATAAAACAAATGGAGTCTAAACAATTTTGAATTAAATGGATAGGAATAATCTATTAACTATTTATCCTCTCCATGACTCCTTTGAGTTTGTTCCTAAACTAAGGTATTTTGTAATCTTATTTACCTAAATGGAGTACTATTAAACTTTATTCTCAAAAACAGGTAAGTAGTACAATTAGATTCCATGTCAGCATAACAATTCCACGTCACTCTTCTCCTCCAATCCTCCCCTTCTCTAACTCCCTCAAACTCTTTTATGTTCGTGACTATATTGATCTCTTTCATAATTTTTTTTCTTTTGCCAACAAAAACGATATTTATTAATGATGAATTAGTAATCTCCATAAAAAATAAAAAAAAAACACACAAAAATCTGAATACAAAACAATTTAGGATCACTCATGGATGTGATTTCTGATTTTTTATTATCTTAGTTGTTCTCTTTACAAACCCAACAACTCTTGTAAGAAGGGATAACTCACCTTCGTAATAAGAAGATATCTCAAGAAGTTTAAAGTAAGCAAAGTGCCAAATTCTTTGTCCATTACCTTGTTGGAATTTGAAAAGTGAAAAAATAACTCTTTTTGTATATGTTTAGGAATAAATATATTTACACTATGCACTTACACTCTTTTAGTATACACTCACTAACTCTTTAGTGATTCTCACACAACACTCTTACACACTCACAACTCACGTCACTCAACACTTCATGCACTCACATCACAAACTCTTTCACATACACAACAACTTACATCCCACCCTATTTATAGCTTTCTATGTTGGTTACTAAACCAACCTATAATGTTCTAGTATGTTGGCTTAATATTCTAGAGAAAGAACAATGAAAAGTCTAGAAAGAAGACTAAGAAAATTCTAGAAAGACCTAGAGAAATAATAAAGTTTGTAAAGAATTATAGATGAGAGAATTCTAGAGGAGTTGTTGACTTTAACACTCCCCCTCAACAACTACTCTCCTGATGTTGGTTTGGTAGTCATGCCAAGTCGTCTTCTGAACTCATCGAATTTTGCACCGCTAAGTCCCTTGGTAAACAAGTCAGCTACTTGTTCTTCAGTCTTGATGTATTTCAGTTCAACATCTCGTTGAAGTACTTTTTCACGTACAAAGTGATAATGTATTTCTACGTGCTTGGTTCTGGCATGAAAGATTGGATTTTCGACTAAGCTTATTGCTGACTGATTATCGCAATAGAGTTGTACTGGAGAGTCAATCGGTTGGTGCAGGTCCTTTAACAACTGTATCAACCACGTGCTTTCTTGTGCTGCCATAGCTGCTGCTCTATATTCTGCTTCTGTAGTTGACAATGATACTGTAGGTTGTCTTTTGCTACACCAAGAGATTATGCCGGATCCAAGACTAAACATGTAGCAAATTGTTGATCGTCTTGTATCATGATCTCCACCATAATCGGCATCGCAATATCCTATAACTTGGCACGGAACACCCTTTTTGTATAGAAGTCCAAGATCAATAGTTCCTTTTATGTACCTCAAGATTCGTCGAACCGCATCTAAGTGAGGTTTCCTTGGTTTCTCCATGAATCGGCTAGCTACTCCAACAGCGAATGCAATATCGGGCTTGTTAATGTAAGGTAGATTAGACTACCCACTAGTTGCCTATTACTTGTTGAGTCTTCCAATTCTTTGCCTTCTTCACTGCAGAGTCTTGCATTGGCTTCCATAGGCGTAGATATCGGCTTGCAATCAGTCATCCTGAATTTGTGTATAAGATCTTTTGCATACTTGTGTTGACATAAGAATATTCCTTCTTTGGTACAGATTACTTCTAGCCCGAGAAAGTGATTCAGCTCTCCAAGCTCTTTCATTTGAAAACGTACTGAGAGATTTCCTCTAGTTTGCTTGATTTCTTCTTCGTTGTCTCCGGTGATGATTAGATCATCCACGTAAACCAAGACTATTGCCAACTTACCTCCTTTTCCTTTCATGAACAAGTTCGAATCTGCTGCTGCAACTGAGTAACCACTTTGTATTAGGAATTCGGCAATTTTACCGTACCATGCTCTCGGTGCTAGCTTTAATCCGTAGAGTGCCTTTTTCAACTTACACACATAATCCGGATGAACTTTACTTTCTAATCCTTCGGGCTGCTCCATATAAATCTCTCGATCTAGCTCTCCGTGCAAGAAGGCATTTTTTACATCCATTTGCCATAACTTCCAATATTTGCTTGCTGCAAGGGCAAGTAATACTCGTACTGTTGTAATCTTTGCAACCGGACTAAAGGTCTCATCATATTCCAACCCATACTTTTGAGAGAATCCGCGAGCCACCAATCGTGCCTTATACCTTTCTATCGATCCATCGGGTTGAGTCTTTATTTTATAAACCCATTTACATGAGATGGGTTCAATCTTCTACGGCTATGGCACCAACTCCCATGTCTCGTTTTGTTTCAAGGCTTGAACTTCTTCTTCCATGGCTTTTCTCCACTCTAATTTTTCAGATGCCTCTTCATAAGTTGTTGGCTCTATTTCTTCAATTAGAGCAGCATTAGCATACTTAAGATTTGGTTTGCGTTATCGTGATGACCTGCACAGAAGTGGCTGGGAATCTCTTTTATCGAACTCATTTTCTCGAAATGACTTTTCCTCATCGAGGGCTTTTTCTGAATACTCGTCACTTGGTTGAGTCTTTTCAAGCTCAATTTGTTCCTCCATATTTTCTTGAGGTTTTTCTTCAATTTCTTTTGAGTCTGGCAACAAAACTGCTTGTAGTGACCACCATGACCAAGCTTTTCTGAATACTCGTCACTTGGTTGAGTCTTTTCAAGCTCAATTTGTTCTTCCATATTTTCTTGAGGTTTTTCTTCAATTTCTTTTGAGTCTGGCAACAAAACTGCTTGTAGTGACCACCATGACGAAGCTTCATCGAACACAACATTTCTGGATACATAGCATCTGCCACTCGTTGGATCACAACATCTCCACCATTTTCTTTGATCGTCATATCCCACAAATATGCAACGAATTGCCTTTTTGTCGAATTTGCTACGTAGATGATCTGGTACAAATACATAACATACGCAACCAAATACTCGAAAGTGACTCACCGTGGGTTTGATGTTCCATAGTTTCTCAAAAGGTGAGATAAAACCAAGCCTTGCTTGTGGAAGCCTATTAGTCACGTGAGCTGCAGTCTTCATGCATTCTGCCCAAAAACGAGGTGGCACATTCTTCGCATGTAACATGCTTCGACATATCTCAGCCAAATGTCGATTCTTTCTCTCGGCAACTCCATTTTGTTGTGGAGTGTTCGGACACGTCAATTGTCGACGTATCTTGCATTCCTGTAAGAATTCTGAAAACTCCTTGGATTTGTATTCACCCTTGTTATCTGTGCGTAGGTATTGTATCTTTCGGCCTACTTTTTTTTCACCTTTTCTTTGAACTCTATAAATTTAGTAAGTGCCTCTGATTTTTCTTTCATAAAATCAATCCAGACGTACTGAAAAATCATCAATTAAAGTTATCATGTATTGGCAGCAATTAAAGTTATCATGTATTGGCAGCCACTGACAGAAGGTTGCTTTATCTTCCCTAACACATCTGAGTGAATTAGCTGGAGAGGCTCTTTAGCTCTAAACTTTGACTCCTCGTATGGCAGTTGGTGAGCTTTCCCATATTGGCACCCGGCACATACTGTGTCCTCTTGAATGTCTAATTGAGGAAGACCTTTGAGCATAGACTTTTTCATCATTACCTTTAACTTGAGGTAACTCACATGCCCAAGCCTCGCATGCCACAAGTCAGCTGTTTCATTCTTTCTTGTCTTGTCCACATATGCAGTCTGAGTGGACATAACGTAGACTGACTCCAGACTCTTCCCTTCCATTATTGGTGTACTTGTTGGTTTTAAGTTTGGATATATTTTCACGTCATTTGGACCAAACACGACATAATTTCCTGAGGCAGTGAGTTGTGAAACCGGTAGTAGATTTTTCTTCATACCTGGCACATGGAATAAGTTTTGCAGCTCGATTTAGTGTGGGCTAAATCGCGGCACAATAGTTGTTTGGCCAATATGAGTAATAGGTAACCTTGAATTATTTGTAGTTACCACAACTCGTTCTCCTTTGTATGTTGAGGTATTACTCAACTTCTCCTTATCTCTAGTCATGTGATTTGAGCATCCAGAATCAACTATCCAATCTTTATTATAGTCAATTATTTAACTCACCGATGCGAGTGAACACTTTTCTTCTGACTCGGTGATGCAAGCAGTTGCAAGTTCTTCGCATTCTTCAATAGCAAGTGATGCTTGAAAATCCCACTTTTCTTCGCTATTATTCTCTTCTCGTGAGGAGGTTGCCGCGTTGCCTTGGACTTCCTTAAACCGACAGTCTCGGGCAAAGTGACCAGGTTTTCCATAGTTGTAACACTGATTGTTTTGACGACGATACCTATTTTCATTTTTGTCTCTTTCTCGAACAAGTTGGGCTCCCCCTTGCCGAAAGCTCCTTGCCCCTTGCTTTGGCCATGTTTCTTGCCTTCGAATTTATTTTCTTCCACACCTGGCTTTATAACAGCTTTGCTTCTTTTATTAAAGCCTCTTTTACTACTAAAGAGTGCTTTCTCGTCATCTTTTATCGAGACTTTAGACATTTGTTTATCTAAAGTCTCTTGATTGGCTAGGATATTTTCCAACTCAGTTAAAGCTGATTCTTTGCTCCATCCACGGGTTGCAGTAACAATCCCATTGTATTCAGGTCGCAGACCATGGATGATAATTCTTCTCATCCTCGTTTCGGTAATGGCATTTTCTGGATCTAATTTTGAAATTTCATCACAAAGAGTTTTAACTTTAGAAAAATACTCGCTTACCGACATATTTTGCTGCGAGATTGACAGGAGTTCATTCTCCAATTGTTGGAGCCTAGCATCATTTTTCCTCGCGAACAACATTGTAAGTGTGTCCCATGCTTCCTTCGGTGTCTTTGCATCCTTGATGCGCTGTAATAAACCATCCTCAATGGTGACCGATAACACGTACATGGCTGTACCGGCTTTGATCTTCCATTTCCTTAGTTCTTTGGCATCAGTTGGTGGTGTCAAAGCTTCACCGTTAACAATATCCCATAAATCTTGCCCGAGCATGTAATATTGCATCCGATTGCTCCACGTATTATAATTATTTTCATTGAGCTTCTCGATGCTGCTAGCGGAATTAGAAATATCTGCCATAGTGTCTTGAGAGTGCCCCGCACTTACCTCAAATTTGATTCTTGTTCACTTAATTTCACAATCTCTGACCGTGTACCGGCAGAATTTCCACGTCTTTACGAACTACGATCATCGATGGTCTTGGTCCCAGACCAATAATCTTCACAGTCCCAGACTGTCTTTCTCCGATATGTGTACTCCGATCCCTAACCGTCTTGCTCTGATACCAATTTGTTGGAATTTGAAGAGTGAAAAATAACTCTTTTTGTATATATTTAGGAACAAATATATTTACACTATGCACTTACACTCTTTTAGTATAAACTCACTAACTCTTTAGTAATTCTCACACAACACTCTTACACACTCACAACTCACGTCACTCAACACTTCATGCACTCACATTACAAACTCTTTCACATACACAACAACTTACATCCCACCCTATTTATAGCTTTCTATGTTGGTTACTAAACCAACCTATAATGTTCTAGTATGTTGGCTTAATATTCTAGAGAAAGAAAAATGAAAAGTCTAGAAAGAACTCTAGAACGAAGACTAAGAAAATTCTAGAAAGACCTAGAGAAATAATAAAGTTTGTAAAGAATTCTAGATGAGAGAATTTTAGAGGAGTTGTTGACTTTAACATACCTCAAACCAGAAAAGTGCTTTTCAAATTTTATTCTATAAATTTCCACTTGTCTTCAATTTTTTTCATCCCTTCAATTTATTCTGTCTGTTATTTGCTGTAGTGTGAGTTTTTGTATAAAAAAAATCTCATAAGATTTGTTAGTGTTTGGTGTGCCATGAGATCCTTTTCTTTAAATTTAAGTTTAGTTTTCAGATTAAAGATTTTGGTTGGAAGAAATTTAAGTATTTCTATTATCATAAATATTTTAAAAACAAAAGTTTTCGACAGAGGAGATTGTTTTTTTGACGACCAATAATAAGAGAGTATAAAAAAAATGATTGATGGAGAAGAAGCAATTGAGCAAAGTGTAATGGAGAAGAAGAATAAATTCCTTTCAATTGATTTTTTTGGGTAAAATTATAATTAATTAAATATTTTATTTTTATCTGACGTGGAGTTCACATACAAAAAATACCTCATTTGGGGAATTAAGTTTAAAACTACTCCAATTTAAGAAATAAGATTAAGGAGTGCCTTAGTTGCAGAAAAAACTCTGACTCCTTTTGCCCCTAGGAATGATAGAGACAACAACCAAAAACTCACCCTACCTCTAGTTATATTAGAATTTTAGGCATAAGCACTAATTAGCAGGTTTAATTTAACTAAGAATTCAGCTAATTTAATTATAAAAAAAAATGGAACATGAACAATTAATCCATATCAAAGAATATATGGAGTATTATTTTGTGTTTAAATTTTCTCCTTTCAACTTTCATTAAAAAAATAATTCACCTTTAAAAATATATGCCTTATGATAGTTTATCTTTTTATTTATTTTATTTTGAAAGATTTTTTTATGTAAATTAAAATGAAAATGCATTTTTTTTTTTGGGAAGAAAACGAAATGGGAGAACTGGGCTTGCACACGAAATGAGGCCGATTATTTGTATTAGGAAAAATTTTAAACAATTCCCAGGGCCTAATTTCTGTTCTTTAGCTCTGTTTAAGACTAGGTTAGGCCCAAAAGTGATTTCCTCTATAACTTATTTGTTTATACTTTATAAATATTTTACAAAAAGTGAACCAAATCAACATATAGATATTTCTTATTGCTATATATATTTATAAATATATAAAAAATATTTTCACACATTCTAATTTTTTATCATTAATTATTTTTTCAAGTATGTATTTCTTAATAGCAGTACTTAAAAAAATATAGAAAAATGATAAAATAAAATAAAAAGAGAAGAATATATAAATAACTCCGCTTAATCGGTACCTATAGGCACCAGTTAAGAATTATTTAATTACCAATTTAATAAAAAATCTCATTTAATACATTACTTTTACTGAATTAAAAAAAAAAAGCTATTAAAAAAAGTGACACTAATTAACATTTTTCTATATAAATATAGATCACTTCCTCATTCACATAAAAATTACTGTAAGTAAATTAAACAATCAATAAAATATTTTGCTAATGAATGTTCTAAAATCACTATATTAAGTAAATAAAAAATATCAACCAGTGCCATTAAATTAAAATGATATTTAAAGAAAAAATTTATAATTAATGCATTATCCTCTATTAAATTTGGTTAAAATAATATGTTAAATGTAAATTTTGTTTCTAAATTAATATTTTAACTAAGCTTAATAGGAACCTTAGACACGAATCCTAAATAAATAAGTATATTTTTTTCAATACATTAAAATTATCATATTAGTTATCAATTATTATGTTTAACGTAAAATATTACTATAATTGATATCTTAACTAATTTAAAAAATATATTCTAAAGCTTAAAAAAAAGTGAAAAAGTGAATATAAATAACTTTCATAAATGAAACACCAAGAACTTAATTATGATCAAGAAACAGTCGAAGAAATTTAAGTTAGGATCAAATTTAATCAATGGTTAAGACGAAAGTCAAAACTTGTAATTCTCTTTTGCCATGCATTTTGGTAGACTAGAATCCATTGCAAAGTAGTAACTACTGTATCGATGGACGTATTATTTTTTTTATTGGTACGTATTGATATTGGTGTGTTTTGGCGTATCATTTCGGATTTATTGGCATTTTTCAAATATTTTTTCATATATATTTATAAAATTCATTTTCAAGTTTTCTAATAAAATATATATTATATGCGTGTACAATATATCTCAATTACATATATATATATTTATATATTTATATGTAAATATAAATTTTTAAAATTATAAAATTTTAATATCTAAATTTTTTAATCATAAACAAAAAAATAAATATTAAAAAATATAATAAATTATTATTAATTAGATTCAATAGCTTAATTAATTTAAAAAATATTTTTTTTGAATGAAATTATGAAAAAGTAAAAATTATTATGATTAAAAAGTATTAAGAATTGATAAAATCAAGCAAAAAAATTTAAAAAAATTCAAAAGCTTTTATCAACGGGTACGGGTCGGTACGTACATGTACAAGCTGGTACAAATCAATATAGGGCGGTACGATCGGTACGGACTGATACAAAAACCAAAAAGGTATGATGTTGGTACCATTTTGTTTTTCTTCAAAACAGGTACGTACCAGCCGGTACAACTTGTACCAGTATGGTACAGACTACCATGATCCATTGTTAAGCCGACATGAGTTTGCTTAGTTGGTTAAGTATTCATTAACGTCTTGACAAGCACCAGGGTTCGAATCTCACCAACAATCTCACTTGATGAGTAATCTGTAAATACTACTATTAATCAATAATCCTTAAAATTTATAACATGCCCTAACTCTAGACTAAAATAGTCTCTTTTCATCTAAACTTTTAAAAACCAGAATTCATGGTCAAAACTTTGTTGCTTCCAAGTTCTAATAAATGTCTTTCTTTTTTTTTTTTTTTTTCATTTTTACGTGGTAATTAATCAAGTTAACTACGTTGATAAACTGCTACACAACATTGACTGTGTGTCTGAAGATTTACTGTCCGTTGAGCAACGTCGTAGGATAGATGTTTTAAAAAAATGAATGCATGCATCGAAAGTTAAAGAAGAGTGGCGTTTAAGCAAAATAATGCTCCGCGGCTTTTCTGTCCCCATTGATATCCTCATGGTTCTAGCAAACATTAACAGTTTAATCAACCCATTACATTATTGCAACTTGTTTTCTTTCAAAGAGAGCCGTAAATAAATTTGGAAAAATTATTTCACCGGACAGTTGAATTTTTAGATTTTATAAATGAAATTAACAAGATAATAAATATTTTTAAAATTAAAAAATAATTTAAAAAAAAAATGAGACATGTGTTAATATTGTAACTCGACTTATGAAATTAAAAAAAAAAATTGTAAATATATTAAAAACAAACTTATAATCCTAACTACCAGCATATAATCGTAAAATTAACGATCCAATTAAGAGATACTTATGAACATGAATTAAAAAAATAGTTAAAATACTATTTTAAAAAAGACTTCGCAATTTATGTACTATTTTCATCAAATTAAAAAAAAAATACACTAATTACAAAATTCTTAACCATTACCCTAAACAATATCATTAAGCACTAGTTAATATTTTTTTTTAAGATTATTTCGATTGCAGTTACATTGACTTGTGACAAAGATCATTAAGCTCTGGTCCGTTATACACACAATAGATCCAGGCCCAATTTGTTATGCACACAACAGGTCCAGGCCCAGAATCTAAGTTACAAAGAGTATCTTGACCACCAGAATAGACCCAATTCCTGGAGCATTTTAGAAGGCCCTGGAAGATAGATTTTACCTGGAGGTTCTAGAAGCAATAAAAGATAGTTACTACCCAACAGTTCCAGCTTATCTAAAACTCTAAGAGATATAATTTAAATTCCTTTAGGCCTCTAGATAATGTAATCTTAGTTGTTCATTTGTTTAAATCTGAACCGTTGATGTAAGGGGGACTCAACTATAAATAGAGGTCTCCTCCAGCCTCATTTGTATCATTCAACTCATTTGAGTAATATACAAGAGCATTCTTCTCTACTCTCTTTTATTCTGTTTTTCTGCTTAGCCCTAGTAACTTTTAGTTATCAATGCGTTAACAGGCTGACTTAGGCATTCAAGGAAGCGACTTCCGGCCTAAGGTCGCACGGTTCGTAAGGCTAAAGTTCCGAGTCCGTGACAGTTGGTATCAGAGCTCGTGGTTCGTGAAAGGTGCTGTTCGTAGGGATGGCGTCACAAGCAGAAAACCAGACACATGAGGTCCCACAGACTCGTGGGAGAGCCAAGAAGGCTAGTTCGAGGGATGTTCTATCGTCCATGGATAGTAGGGTGGCCAAGCTCGAGATGGCCATTGGAGACATGCGGGAGAACTTGGAGATCGTTGAGGGTCGCATCGAAGAGCTAGACACCGCAGGGGAGGAGCTCAAGGACAAGATGCATGGGGTTCTCAATGAGGCGATAAACATCCTGACTCAGAAGAATGATACTCTAGAGGCCATGATGGTGGCCATGCGGAATGAGATGGAGGAGCTCAAGGGAGAGCTCACTTCATGCAAAGCATTCATAGGGGGTGGTGTGCTAGCTGTGACACCCAAGCACATGATGGAGATTCCTAAGCCAAAGGAGTTCAAGGGAACCAGGTCGGCAAAAGATGTTGACAACTTCTTGTGGGGGATGGAACAGTACTTCCGTGCAATGGCCATTGATGATGATGCCACTAAGGTAAACACTGCTTCCATGTATTTTGGTGGCGTCATAGGTGCAGTGATAAGAGGCATGGTTGCACTGCCATTGGAACCTGGGAGGAGTTCCAAAGTGAGTTCAGGCAGCAGTTTTACACAACAAGGCACAATTCAGGAGTATGAGCGGGAGTTCAGTGAACTCATGTTCCAGGTTTCTGATCTCGGGGAGAAGGAGGCGTTCTTCTCATTTATGGATGGACTTAAACCCTGGGCAAAGCAAGAGTTGCAGTGGAGAAGTGTCCAGGATCTGACCAAAGCGATGGCTATAGCTGAGTCCTTACTCGATCTCAGTTCTAAGAAGCCGGACAAGTTCGAGTCTTCCAAGCCCAAACCCGAGGGCAAGGGCAATGGTGGGGGAGACAATGAGCGACAGTCCAAAAATGGCGATGGGAAGCCACGGACATGGAAGTGAAAGTCCAACAAGCAGTCCGACAAGAAGAAGGACAATGAGCCAGTGGAGTGCTTCTTATGTGTAGGTCCGCACCGAATGCGAGACTGCCCAGAGCGAACCAAGTTGTCCACCATCAACAAGGAGAATGATGAGCCAGAGGATGAGACTCTGAACCTTGGTTCAATTATACTCAGTTCTATCAAGGTAAGGAGATGCCGAAAACAGAATGGGGCTGATGTTTGTGGACATCACCATCGCAGGTAGACGAAAGAGTGCTCTAGTTGACACAGGAGCATCAGATCTGTTCATTTTCGAAAATGCTGCCAGAAAACTTGGTCTCAAGGTTGAGAAGACAACCGGATGGATCAAGACTGTTAAACTCTAAGGAAGTCCCAACTATGGGTGTGGCAAATGGAGTGGAGTTACAACTTGGAGACTGGAAGGGCAAAGAAACTATTGAGGTAATCTCATTGGATGACTATGACTTTGTTCTTGGTTTAAATTTCCTTGACCAGATTAATGCTCTTGTTGTTCCATTTACTGATTGCATATGTATCTTGGATGCCCGATGTCAATGCATTGTGCCGGTGAATCGAGAGACGGGTGTTGGATCCAAGGTGTTGTCCGCAATCCAGTTCACCAATGGGGTGCCTAGAGATAAAGACATCTACTTGACGGCCCTGAAATTTGATGAGCCTCATGAGCCCAAGGATGAGACCCCCATGGAGGTGTTAAGGGTGCAGCGATCCTTTGAGGATGTGATGCCTGCCGAGTTGCCCGAGGAACAGCCACCCAATAAAGGGGTGGATAAAAATGATGCATCAGACTTGTTGCGGAGAAGTGCTGATGCAAGATGGACAAACAGTAATGTTAGAGAGTCAAAAGCTTGATGAGACAGAGCTTTGCTGCACGGTTTAGGAGAGAGCCCTGTTGGAGGACCGTTATTATTGGCCACACATGCAGGAAGATGTTGAGGCCTATGTGGAAACTTGTCTAGTGTGCCAACAAGACAAGGTTGAGCTTAAGACACCAGCTAGACTCTTACAGCCATTGTCCATACCAGAGCGCCAAGCTGAGAGCGACTCCATTGATTTTATTACAGGTTTGCCTAAGGCGGATGAGTTTGGGAGCACTATGGTAGTGGTGTGGACTGAGTTATTCAAGCTGCTGGGGTTAGACTTGAACTTTTTCACCAGTGTGCATCCCTAAACAGATTGGCAGACTGAGAGAGGGAATGCTTTACGGGAGTTATATATCAGGCACTATGTGAGTGCAACGCAGCGAGACTGGCCGAAGCTAGGAGTGAAGTCTTCCTGCGCCAAAGATATACAGTGTATACTTGCAGATCGAGTAGCACGGCGAATGAACTACAGGCCAAGGCATGAGTACTTTGTCCAGTGGAAGGACCACCCAACAGTGAGGCAAGTTGGGAACCAGCCAAGGCATTGTGGTAGTTCCAAGATAAGATTAAGCAGTTTAATGCAGAGGACGGAGGGCATCGCTGGAACAGGTGGAGGAGAATGTCACGGCCCGTGCGATCCCGCTGG
Source organism: Fremontodendron californicum (assembly GCA_030761205.1). Lineage (NCBI taxonomy): Eukaryota > Viridiplantae > Streptophyta > Magnoliopsida > Malvales > Malvaceae > Fremontodendron > Fremontodendron californicum. The sequence continues at coordinate 4,888,856 of JAULJL010000025.1, read as the reverse complement.
GGTCCGTTATGCACACAATAGGTCCAGGCCCAGTTCGTTATGCACACAACAGATCCATACCCAAGATCTAAGTTACAAAGAGCATTTTGACCCACCAGAATAGGCCCAATTCCTGGAGCATTCTAGAAAGTTCTGGAAGATATATTTTACTTGAAGGTTCTAGAAGCAGTAAAAGATAGTTACTGCCCAACAATTCCAACTTATCTAGAACTCTAATAGATAGAGTTTAAATTCCGTTAGGCCTCTAGATAATGTAATATTAGCCGTTCATTTGTTTAAATCTGAACCGTTGATGTAAGGGGGACTCAACTATAAATAGAGGACCCCCCAGCCTCATTTGTATCATTCAACTCATTTGAGTAATATACAAGATTATTCTTCTCTGCTCTCTCTTGTTCAATTTTTCTGCTTAGCCCTAGTAACTTTTAGTTATCAGTGCCTTTCTGAAGTGTTAACAAGCTGACTTAGGCATTCAAAGAAGCGACTTCCAGTCTAAGGTTGCACGGTTCGTAAGGCTAAAGTTTCAAGTCCGTAACAATTCACAGTGGCACCTTACGCTTTTTATCGATTCATTGTTTGAATGGATATAACGCCTGCTATATATGTATTGTACAACATTTTTTCCATTTTCTTTGTCAGGAAAATTACGTCTGCTATCTAGTAGTTGCTTGTTAATCTTTCATCTCGGATTATAAATTGTTGAAGAATGTTACACGATAATTTTTTTTTTTAAATAAGATTAATTTGTTGTTGTCAAATTATCACAAATATATGATAATTGAAATAAGGTGACAAAAATGAGTTATAAATTAAGTTGTTCTCTTGATATGGTACGCATTTTTTTTTATGATAAAAATTCGATGTAAAAAAATTGTATTACATGTCTTTCAATATACAACAAATTCAACCATCCACTATACACTTTCCTAACATGTACAAATTTGAAACCAAAAACAAACTGCCATCCACCCCTTCTTGTCCGAATTTATAATTAAAGAAACAAAACTACTCAACACCATGATTTCTACATGTTCTTTGTCTGTTTATTCCTTCTATTTTTTTTTTTTATGTTGTTTTCCGATTATCAACGTCTCTACAATATAGCCACATATTTCTTTCATTTCATTTTCTGGTAGAATATGCAAATCTTTGATAAGCAAATGGAAAGAGAAACTATTTAATAAGCAGATAGAACAACAAAAAGTCATATTTGGCTAAAAATAATACAGATGGCGGCCAAGCTTCAATAATGCAAGTTCTACGAAACTTAATATATACATTTAATACATATTTAAATATGAGTACGAGATATGATTTTTTAAATATATAAAAAAAATTAAAATAAGTATATTCGTATCAAATATATATCCATATTTAATACTCATTAGAATCTGAATATCATAGCTTTGGATAATCAGATTTGACTATTCATAGATTAGTATCCGAGTCAAATGATAATACCATAAGCAAATAATCTCCAAAACTTACTCCAGACCGACAGAAGATTGTTAGAATACTAAATTGTTGGTTTCATCATACTTTTTTTTTTTTTGGGAGAGGGATTTATGTACTGTCAAATGCATGGTCCCCCTCATAAAACTAAATTGACCTTTTTTAAGAATCTGAGGAGTAGGGCTGTAATCGAGCCGAGCCGAGCTCGAATACTGAGAAGCTCGAGCTCGAGCTCGATTCGAAACTCGAGGCTCGAAGCTCGGTTCGAGCTCGATCGAGTATCATTTTTTAAGCTCGAGCTCGGCTCGAGATAAAATCAAACTATTCAAGCTCGACTCGATTAGGCTCGTTAACTCGATTTCCATATTCGAGCTCGAGCTCGAATTAAATTTTTATATTAATTAAATTTAATAAATAATAAAATTTCTTCAAGCAATGAATAAATTACAAAATAAAAAATAAAAAAATTAACATACTAGATCTAGAAAGACAGAAATCAATTAACAAAAGTAACAAACAAAGCCAAAGGATTCAATACAACATATTAGCAGTAGAAATATCAATTTTTTTATAAGATTTATTTTAAAGTTACTTTGAGTTCCTTATTTGAAAATTTATAAAAAAACATCATCAATAAAAGAGATTTTACATAATAAAAAAAAATTCAAATAAATAATAAAATGTAAAATAGATAAACAGAAAGAAAAAAAAAAAAAAGATGAAAACCTAAAAGGGAGGGGAGAAATTTGAGAAGTGGAGAAGGAATAATGGGACTGGGAAGGAGTTGAGGGAGAGAAGGGGGAGAGGAGCTGGGACTGGGAAGTGAAAAGGGAGGGAAGGGGAGCGGCAGAAATTTGAGAGAATGAGAAAAGGGAGGGGAGAAATTTGAGAAGGGGAGAAGGAATAATGGGACTGGGAAGGAGTTGAGGGAGAGAAGGGGGAGAAGAGTTGGGACTGGGAAGTGAAAAGGGAGGGGAGGGGAGCGGCAGAAATTTGAGAGAATGAGAGAAAAATTAGGTTTTAGGGTTTTTAAGTGTATATATATATTAAGGGTAAAATAGTAAATTTATAATTAAAAATAATAAAAATATATAGTAAAAATGAAAAAGCTCGATTAGGCTCGCGAGCTACTCGAATCGGGTATTAGGATACTCGAACTCGGCTCGATCGATAGCTCGAGCTGCTCGAGCTCGAGCTCGGCTCGACAATGACCGAGTCGAATTCGAGTTTTTTTCGAGCCGAACTCGAGTAGCTTGCGAGCACATGTGTCTCATTTACACCCCTACTGAGGAGTAATGTAGTTTTTTTTATTCTATTAGTAGATTGATTCTTTGACAAAGACAAATTTATTGGCATTGAATTGCTGAGCTTAATGAGAAGGGTTCTGAAACCAATTTATGTTAAGACACAGTCATTGTCATTGCCAAGAATGTTTAGAAAGATATAGGGAAGGATATTTTAAGAGTAATTGTACGACAAATGTGGTTGATGAACATTGCTCACTTTTTGGTGACCCCACCAAAGCAACTATGAACTATCCATTATTCGGGTGTTGGCAAAGAATATGCCAATTGCCAGGCACCAATAACAATAAGCATTTGCCAGCTTGCATTACGATTTGCCCCAGAGTGAGAGCGACTGTGGAAAAGGACTCAACCTTGGAGACGTTTCTTGCACATACACCACAATATAGAGAACTGAAGAGACACCATTCATGAAAGAAGAAATAAAAGTTTTCTCTCTTTTTATGTAGTTCAAGGATTTAAATTGCAGTCTACCGATGCTTTTTTTCACAGTTGCCAGACGTAATAAAGTTGTTGCGATAAATATCGACTGTGAATATCGACAGCAAAAAATCGAAATCGCAAAATAACCCGCTATTTAAATCCGTGCTGTAGCTGTAAAAACCAATATCTCATTCTCTTTCAATGAAAACACTCTTAGTCACCTTAATATATGCAGATTAGAAACAAAAACTCTAATAATATCTAAAAGAACAAAGGGAAAAGAAAGAAAAAAAAAGCATACCTCAATGCTATACATAGACAAGGAAATAATTAAGAGATACAAATTTTATGCAAAATTTATTTCATGAACAAAGCCTGGGCAGGGATCTTGCAGTACTATGGCTTGATACTTTAGATTTCATGATTTTGCCCATCTGGGTCTGCAATTTCTTACACACCTTCTCCAATTCCATCACCCTCCATTGCATCCCTTGCAAGTTTGCTCTGAGCTTTTCATTGTCAACTGATACGTCTAGTCTCCCAGAGTAAAGAACAATTTGTTCACTGGCTTCATCTTTCTTAGCCTTGCCTCTGGTTTCGGTGAATCTACAAGGGGAATCTGTGTAAGGTTTAGCATTGTTAATGCCATGTAGTAAGTTCTTAAGCTTCAATTGCTGGGAGATGAGAGCTTGCACTGCGCTTTTGGATGGAAATCTTGCGTTCTGAGAAAGATGTATGCAAGCCTCTGTAGAGAGCTTCTCATAGTTCAGTGCACAACATATCTTCATTTTTTCTTCTTCAGACAACCCTGCATGCACCTATTAAAACCATATTTAATCCAAATGCAGTGGAAATTAATTCTTATTGAGTAAATCTTTGGGCTGTTAATAATTCAAATACAATTTCTAGTAGTAGCATTGCATAATGTCAGAACAGATTAATTATTATTTTTTCATGTCATGTTCGTGTGTGACAATATTCAAGTAACTCTTAATTTTGTGTCACGTGTTGTTTAATGATTGATTTTTTATTTTTTTGAAAAATAAAGTCATATTATTTTTTTTATTATATATTTTTGAATATAAAATTATTGTATATTATCGATAAAAATTAAAATATTGAATAATAATATGAAATGGATTGATATAGTAATTGTTTTTAAAACTTTTGGTGTTGAATTAAAAGAAAAAAATTATGATAATTAAATAATAAAAAAGAACTTGGTTAAATGATGTTATAAGTTATTAGTTATTTTATGATAGTTGTTAGGTTTATATTTTGTTATTTTTTTATTTCTTAATATGAATAGAAATTATAGGTATCAATATAATCTAAATCAATTAAATTTTGAAATTCATCTTAATGTTTTTTACATATAATGTACATATAATGAATTGATTCGTTTATTCGTGTTGTATTTGTGTTATTTTATATCTATACCTTACTTTAAAAGTTGTTATCAAGTTGAGATATTTTGCATAGTTTATCATAGTAATTCAATTTTAACTTTAAATTCAGATTTTTTTTGTGTCATAATCGTATTCAATATATTATCAATGACAATAAAATCAAACAACGCGAGGATTCAAACACTAGTTATATATATTAAAATTATGTTCATGAATAAATTATAATATATATATTTTTAAATATTAAGTTAAAAATAATTAATAAAAATTGGGGTGGAGCACCGTGGAGCGATTATGGATGTAACCGATATCCATGAAGATGGAGGTTTCCAACATCCATACAAGAGTGGGGCGGAGGTGGATAAGGCAATCTCCGCCCTTGTCCCGCTCTATTGCTATCCCTAGATCCAGCTATGTACTTTCTTTCAAATTCCAACACGGCGAAAGCATATTAGTAGAGATGATAACGGTTCGGTTCGATTCAGTTTTGAAATAAAATTGCGGTTAATATACAATATTTTGAAATCGAATCAAATAGTGTCAAAAATCGAAACGACCCGAACCGAATTCCACCGGTTCGGATCGGTTCGGTTCATCAATTTTAAAATTTTAAAAAATTATCTTTTTCTATAATATTTTTAAGCTTTTTTCACTAATTTAAAAATAAAATATTTATTTTTATATTATCAAAAATAAAAACTAATTAAAAAATAAATTTCGATTCGAATAATTATGATTTTAAATTTATAAACCGAAAATAGAACCAAACTAAATATAACTAATTATTACCCGCATCAAATAAAATAAAAATCGAACCAAAACTGAATCGTACACTACGTTTCGAATCGATTTTCGATTTTTTTCTCAACCCTACAAATTAGTAGAGGATCCTCCGTCTCCGTAATCACCCAGGATTTCTTTTCCGCTAGATTTCTTTCAATCTATTTTGTACGTATCTACGAACTTTTGGAAGCCAAAAGCACCGCAGTTGGTTACTTTCTTTTCTTTTGGGTTAAAAGGCTGCTGGGAGATACAAGATTAGAACCTCCGACTTTTCTGATATCGATCAATCTTGGTCTAAGGATAGTTAATTTGAAAAATATTAATCAATATACAATGACATTTATATAAGATGATATTTATATATATATAAAATACATAAATAATGTTTTTTAAAATTTAATAAAAATAATAATTAAATAGTTTTAATTGATATTTATTGACGCACATTAGTCGGATTTAATTAATTTATAACCAAATCATTGAATATTTAACTACCACCTTATTAAATTAAATTAGGTAGGTATTCTTTGCTTTTTGATTAACTACCACCTTATTCTTCACATGTTCCAAGCAAGTGTATATGTATATATAAAAATCCAAATCAATCAGTTTTATTCATAATATGAATGAAATTAAGACTGATGTACCAAAAACGAAAAAAGATGGGCCACTCCCATTATATATCATTTTCATTCTCTTTAAATGTTGTTTCGCTCAACATTCATGGTTTCGATATTGCAAGTGATGGATAGTTCAGAAAATTACAATCTATAAGAAAAACCAATAAAGTTCAGAATATTACAATATATAAGAAGCGTATGTGTTATTTTCTATTGGAACTTTAGTAATTTTTTTTTTTTTTAAAGGTAAGGAAAAAAGACAAAATATATACAATGATTAAAGCTCAAAATTAATGTGAAAAGCTGACTTCTAGGAAAAGGAAAAATAAATACTCCGATTTTTTTCTTGAAAAAAAATTACATCCAACAATATTGTGATTTGTTAATAAAAAAATTAAATTATTAATTTCAATGATTATGATTCAATTTCTAATAATTTCAAATATTTATAAATTTACAAATAAACCTTTGGACATTTAAATTTGAGGAAAATACTTGTATTAATGGTTAATTTTGTAAAAATTATTTTCTTAATAACATGTTTTTAAACAATTTTTACATTTTGTTAAAATGAAACCCAAACAAACATATTCTATAAAGTCAAATAAATATGATTAATGAATTTGTGGTTCACGAATTACAAGGTTATCATGTGAAAAAACAAAAAACAAAGTGCATAAGGTCATGAGTTTTAGTTCTTTCTTTCTAATTAATTGACATAGAAAACACCTGTCAATATATACCATAAAGATTATAATTAGATCCATTCCAAAATCGAGTAGTTTATTCGGCCCGTCAAATTTGGTTCGATTTAGGTTAAATTTGGATAAAAATATTTATAATTTGGGCTAGCCCGTCTCAACCCGAATTATTAGTCAATAAAAAAAAATAATTTTATACTTAAAATTAGTTATAAAATATATATAATTATTAATATAAAAATAATATTTTAACAATATATAAATAATAAAATAGATTTATAGGTTGGATCCGGCCCAAAATAAGCTTAAACAAAAAAAAAATTCTCAAGCCGTGGTCCAATCCGACCCATAAACATCTCTAATTGTAATGTACTCATAAAAAAATAGTTAGTTATAGTGTAAGTGTAAATATCGTATACTCAACTTTTAATTACGTATCCCAGCCCAGTCCCATCTTGATTTGTCAGTATCTATTTCAGGGATTTTGCTAACAAATGTCCTAAAGACACTCTTTAATATTATTATATATAGCAAAATCTTCATTCAATGCATTAAAAATGATAAATAAAATTGTCAGCTTTTGTATTTAATACAATACTTTTACTGTAAATAATATATTAATTAACTTTAAAGAGTACCCTAAGGGCACTCGTTAGCAAAACCCTTCAATTTTGTTTGATAGGTATATATTTTTTTTGTAATTTATTTTTATTTAACTTTAATGAAAAAATCTAGCAAATGAAACTTAGAAGTTTTCCCGCCAGCATGTGAGTAGTTGTTGAAGAATTCTAAACCTTCCCTCTAACATGTGGGCAAAGAAGGTAATTTAGGCACTTTTAGGATTACTGTTGACATAATTTTTTAGTCATTTTCATCATAATCGTGATGTTAAATAAGTAAAAAAAAAAAAAAAAAAAAAAAATTAATTTTTGAATAAAATAATTTTATTATTTTCATATTTTTTTAATTTTTATTAATTTAATATATTTTTTTTAATATTTCAATTTCTCATCATACTTTTTTACAACAATGTTAAATATTTAAAAAAAAAATTAAATTATATTTTTTATCACATTTTTTAAATAAAATTTTTTAACTCATTCTTTCTAACATTAATGCTAAACTAGTTTTGGTGGCTAACTGGATTGCGTTCAAACTTGCTTACTTAGCCTATTTAAGATACGTTTGTAATCAAACGGAGCACGAAACAGTCTGATTGGATACTTTTTTTTTTTTTTGGTCCAAATCCGACAGCACGATGGGACCCTAATGTACCCAATTTTTCGGCGGACTTTCAAGGTCAAGTAAAAAAAATTAGTGGATTCCTAAAATGCGTAACTTTTTGGTAAAACTTGAAAAACAGGCATTCCATTGAGAATTATTAAATGGTCTAATATTATAAAATTATTAAAAAAATAAGAAAGAAAAAATTATTAAAAAAAAAGGATAAAAACTAAATTATTCTTAATGAAATATCTTCATCTTCCATTTCTTCTTCTGTGATTCCTCTCTCATTTGTTCATCTCTATCTCATATATTCATCTCATCGATATTTTTGGACTACAAAAATCACCAGAAAGGATAACATGTAGAAGAAAAGAAAAAAACATACCCCTGCCCGTCCAAAAAAATAACCTCAAAAAGCTGAAGCAAAAACATAAAAGTGAGAGAAATAGAGAAAAAAGAGCTCAGCAACAGAAATGGCATGTTGAATTCCAGCACACTTGATAGAAACCTCAAGATTGTCAATACCCTCCTCTTCATCAGCTTTAATCAGCTTTTCTTTTATATCCATTGCTTGAATCATGCGATGCGACCTTCACCCTGGAAACCAAAAACCATTGAAGCAAAGCAAAACCATTGCCCACCAAGGTAGCTACAGGTATAAGAAGACATTGATTTCCACAAACTTGAAGGGACGGGAATGGGATGGAGAATGAGGGAAGGGAGAAGGGGAGGGATTATTTGATGGAGAGAAAGCTTTTCTTTTGGTATTAAATTATTTTATTAAGGGTATATTTGTCTATACAATATCCTTAACAAATATTTCTTATTTTTTCATTTCTCTTTTACAAATTATTATCCAACTTTAGACCATTGAACCATTAATCACTTTTAGAGGGCATGTTTTTAGATTCTCCCTAACTTTTTTTTTTTCCTTTGTGACAATGATGCAGGATGAAAATATCTCTGCAACTTAAATTTTTTTTATTTGTTTTTTATTTTGATTTTTTATTTAAATAATATTAAGTAACTTTTTAATTTAATTTAATATAATAAATAAATTTTATTATTATATAATAAACTAATAAATATATAAAATTTATTATCTTATAATTAATATGATTTAATTAAAAAAAGTAATCATAAAAATAATAAAAAATTAAATACAAAAATATTATTTGATATGTTATTATCGTTTTTGTTAATTTTTAATTATCTATTATTAAAACTATTATTTGACAAAAATATAATTTTAATAATTTTTAATTATTTATTAATTTGATAAATGTTAACACTATTAATGATTTTATAAAATTGCTTCAAATTTAAAAAATAAAAAATTATTTTGCATTAATTTATAGTACAGAGATTAACTTGCCTCAAATGTTATAATAGAGGAGGGACCTGGGAGGTACTTTGATCAAATTAAGACTGATGTACCAAAAACAAAACAAAAAAGATGGGCCACTCCCATTATATATCATTTTCATTCTCTTTAAATGTTGTTTTGCTCAACATTCATGGTTTCGATATTGCAAGTGATGGATAGTTCAGAGAATTACAATTTATAAGAAAAACCAATAAAGTTCAAAAAATTACAATTTATAAGAAGTGTATGTGTTATTTTCTATTGGAATTTTAGTAAATTTTTTTTTTTAAAAGGTAAGGAAAAAAGACAAAATATACAATGATTAAAGCTCAAAATTAATGTGAAAAGCTGACTTCCAGGAAAAGGAGAAATAAATACTCCGATTTTTTTCTTGAAAAAAAATTACATCCAACAATATTGTGATTTGTTAATAAAATATTAAATTATTAATTTCAATGATTATGATTCAATTTCTAATAATTTCAAATATTTATAAATAAACCTTTGGACATTTAAATTTGAGGAAAATACTTGTATTAATGGTTAATTTTGTAAAAATTATTTTCTTAATAACATGTTTTTAAACAATTTTTACATTTTGTTAAAATGAAACCCAAACAAACATATTCTATAAAGTCAAATAAATATGATTAATGAATTTGTGGTTCACGAATTACAAGGTTATCATGTGAAAAAACAAAAAACAAAGTGCATAAGGTCATGAGTTTTAGTTCTTTCTTTCTAATTAATTGACATAGAAAACACCTGTCAATATATACCATAAAGATTATAATTAGATCCGTTCAAAAATCGAGTAGTTCATTCGGTCTGTCAAATTCGGTTCAATTTAGGTTAAATTTGGATAAAAATATTTATAATTAAGGCTTACTCGGCTCAGCCCGAATTATTAGTCAATAATAAACCAAAATGGTATTAGTATATTGTATCGTTTAGATTTTTGTACCTATCCATATCGATTATATCGTTTTATACCGATTTGTACCGATCGATACTGTTAGTACCAACACGTACTGATCTTTACCGGTAGGTACAAGATTATTTTTTTTAAAATGTCACTTATTTAATTGTTTTAAATCAATTTCTAATTTTTTTTCTATCATGATTATTTTTATTTTTTTTATAATTACATTTAAATAAAATATATTTATTAAATTAATCTATTGAACTTAATCAATAATAATTTATTTTATATTTTTAATATTTGTTTTAAATCAATTTCTAATTTTTTTTCTATCATGATTATTTTTATTTTTTTTATAATTACATTTAAATAAAATATATTTATTAAATTAATCTATTGAACTTAATCAATAATAATTTATTTTATATTTTTAATATTTTATATTTATTTGATGCTTTAAAATTTTGAAAATTAAATATTTAAAATTTTATATTTGCATATAAATATATATATTTATATATGTAATGGAGGTATATTTATATATATTATATATGAAAAAATAGTTAAAAAATATCAATAAATTTGAAATAATATATCGAAATATACTGATATCGATACCTATCAATATTAAATATATATATATATATATATGCGATACCGATTACCTTGACCCTAGGAAAACGAATAATTATTAGGTACAATTATTGTGTTCTTGCATAAACTTTATTTTACCATGTACATTTACGACATGTGATGAATTATTTGATTCGAATTCCATCGTGACTCATAAAGAGTCGTGTCATAAACAGAAACTTATCCTCTTCCACTCCGCCCTGCATGATCTACCAAACTACAAAATTTTAATGTTAAGGTTCTACTATAAAAAGACCAGACTTGTATAGCCATTTTAGCAGCAATAAATATTTGTGTATAGCAAAATATTACAAGGCAATGGCAATGGCAATGGCATTGGCAGTGGCACCCAACCTCATCTTCTGCCAACCCCGTTTGAACCCCAAGCAAATCATGCTCCCTAGCAATATTCGTCTTCGAAAAGTTGAATCTGACCCTCGTTCTTTCAAGACTACTTGCCATATCTGCTGTGCTGTGTCGACCACTCGAGTTTCTGATTCTGATCAGCCAAAAGATGAAAGACGTTCAGCAAATTACCAGCCAACTATTTGGAGCTACGATTTCCTTCAATCCTTAAAGAATGATCATGCCGTAATTACTATGTTTAACCTCACACTTGTTTGTGATATATCATCAATTGTTTTAAACAACACCCTATCCCTCTCTTTCTGGTTTTTTACTTAATCATTTTATGCTAAATTTTCAGGATATAGTATACAAAGACAGAGCAGCAAAGTTAGAGCAGGAATTGAGGTTAGCTATTAATGATGAATATGCAGAGCCATTGAACCTGCTTGAACTGATTGATGGCATCCAACGGTTGGGGTTGGGGCATCGTTTTGAGATGGATATCAGTAGAGCCCTTGAGAAATTTGTCTCTTCAGAAGACAGTTGTATCGCAACAGAGAATAGTCTGCATGCAGCAGCTCTAAGATTCAGACTCCTTAGGCAACACGGCTATGAGATCTCTCAAGGTAATCGTTCATAATAGTTATATTTTTCACCGGCTCATATAAAATCATTATTAGATCTCGCAATATTAGATACGACACAAAAAAAAATGGATAAAACATGAATTTGTTAAAATTTATATAACATAAATTATTAACATGTTAAAATTTATATAAATATAAAATATTTTAAACATGATTATGATATAAAAAAATAAATAAATATGATATAGATACACGAATTATCGAATCTAATCATCATACCAAATATATTTGGACAAAATACAATCTTAATACTATAGACAAAAGTAACTTTTAAGGTGAATGAGTAATTTACCACTAAATTATTTTACTTTTAACGATTAAATATTTTAAAAAATATAAATTCAAAATTAAGTATTTGAATTTATATTCGATTAAACAATTTATCCAAATTACTAACTTTATTAATTAAATTGCTCACAGGACTTAAATAACAAATAATAAAATATCACAAGTCAAGTCAATGGATGTCAACTTATAAATGTCATATCATCAAAGAAAAGATTTCATTTTTAAATTTATATTCTAAATGTTTTGAATTAAAACTTTTTTAAAATAAAGTTTAAAATTTTAAAAAGTATAAAAATTAAAAATTAAAAAAAAATACATTTTAAATCTTTTAATTTTTTTTGAATTATTCGTAAAAATAAAAGAAATAGCATAAAAATATAAAAAGAATTTTTAATTTTTTGAATTTAAATTTAAATTTAAAAATAAAAAAATATATATTTTTTTGAATTAAGAATTTCTGAAATAAATTCAAAATAAAAAACTTCAAAAAAAATAAAAGAAGTGAGAAAATTGGAAGTTAAAGGAAAAGGAAAAGAGAAGAAAGGAAGAAAATTAGAGAGGAAGAAGGGAGGGAGAGGGAAAAGGGGATCGGCCGGCGCCGGTGTCCGGTCTCCGGTCGCTGGTTCAAGGCGGATCTCTTTCTTGGGTTGCCCTACTGGCTACTAGTAGAGAACGATCTCTTTCTTGGGTTGCCGTTATTTTGATAATATTGTATGAATGCAGATGTCTTTAAAGCTTTCAAGGACCATAAGGGAAATTTCAAGGAATGCCTCTGCAAGGATGTCAAAGGAATGTTGAGTTTGTATGAAGCTTCACGTCTTGCTTTTGAAGGAGAGGATCTTATGGATGAAGCCCTCATGTTTACACGAATGTATCTCACGGATCTAGAGGGTAATCTGGAAAAAGGTTTATCAGAACAGGTTACCCACGCGTTGGAGCTCCCGCTGCATCGAAGAATGATCAGGCTGGAAGCTCGGTGGTACATCGAAGCTTACAGCAAAAGGGCAGCTGCAAAATCTACCCTACTTGAATTGGCTAAGCTGGATTTCAACATGGTTCAGTCAACACTTCAAGGAGATCTTTATGACATGTCAAGGTAAGACGATCGATTAATAAGGAAAATAAGTTTTTCAAAGCATTTTTTTTTTTTTTTACTTGCAAACATTTTCTCTGACAACATCGCTTTCACGAATGGTGATAATTAGATGGTGGATGGGTATGGGGCTAGCTTGCAAGTTGAATTTCGCAAGGGACAGGCTCATGGAATGCTTCTTTTGGACGGTTGGAATGGTTTCTGAACCTCAATTCAGCAATTGCCGAAAAGGTCTAACCAAAGTGGCTTCCCTGGTAACTACAATCGATGATGTATACGATGTTTATGGCACTTTGGACGAACTAGAGCTATTTACTGACGCTGTTCAAAGGTTTGTGGGTGTTTTTTTTTTTTTTTTTATAAGAAACATAAAAAATTTAAAGTGATCCCAATCTTATTTATCTCTTATTATTCACTAATCAATTTAATTACTTGAATATTTTCAGATGGGATGTATGTGCTGTAAAAAATCTTCCAAACTATATGCAGCTATGCTTTCTTGCCCTTTATAACTCTGTAAATGAGATGGCTTATGACACTCTTAGAGACCATGGAGTAAACAGCCTTCCATACTTAACAAAAGCGGTAATGATATATCATACAAGTGTAAAAAAATTTCATAATTTTTATCGTGGATTTAAATTACAGTCGTCGATATGTTTTCGTTCGCATCGTATTTATCGTGATTACGAACGTAATATATGATATAATAGTCAATTATGATAAATAAAAACCATAACATCGTATTGCGACTGTTATTTAAATATTTAGTTTCTATTGTTCAACGTTTCTATGTGTATATTAAGGATTCTATTCTTCTCTCAGTGGGCTGATTTATGCAAAGCATTCCTAAAAGAAGCAAAATGGGTACACAGTAAACACATTCCAACATTCGAGGAGTATCTTGAAAATGCATGGGTGTCTGTGTCCGGACATCTTTTTCTAGTCCATGCATACTTTTTACAGAATCCAAATATCACCAGTCAGGCACTTGACAACTTGGAAAACTACCATGATCTCCTTCGTTGGCCCTCCGTTATTTTTCGACTTTGCAATGATTTAGGTACTTCAAAGGTATATGCTGATTATCACCATTAATATATCTTGTTATAATTTCATCTGGCGGGTTCTAATTAAAATGCTTGTGTTTGTAATACAGGATGAGTTAGAAAGAGGTGAAAGTGCAAACTCAATAACATGCTACATGAAGGAAACTGGTTGCTCCGAGGCACTGGCTCGCCAACACATAAGTGATCTGATTGACAGATACTGGAAGAAAATGAACAGATGCCAAATTGATGGTGCCCCATTTGGAAAACATTTTGTAGAAACTGCTATTAATCTTGCTCGGATTTCCCAGTGCACATATCAGCATGGAGATGCACATGGATGTCCAGATAATCGATCTAAGAATCGAGTTGTATCATTGATTCTTGAGCCTATTTCTATCAATGAGAATGCAATTTCATAAGTTTGTGCATATTTGGGCTCATGGTAAAAGCCAGCTTTTGAATTTTTAACATGTGAAAGATGTTCGGAGAATAACATTGCATTGCCAAAGTGAGTTGGTTCAGTTAGTTGAATACTCATTAGTGTTTTGACAAAAAAAACAGGCTTCGAGTCTCATCAGCAGTCTCACTTGATGGGTGATCTGTAAATACCACTGTTAACCCTCTCTGAGATCTGTGGCATGTCTTGAATTAGTCTCCTCTCACCTAAAGTTTTATGTACCAAAAAAAAGACATTGCAGTGAAATGTGTTAGATCATTTTGTTCTTGGCATAATTACAACTCAAGTATGGGATTTTTCTCATGCTCCAAACACCTTAATTTTACCACTTGAATTATGTCTAAATGATTCTGGATATCAACTTGAAAATGGTCATGATGACCCAAAAGAATTCAATAAAAGTATAGCATTGCTTGACCTTATCAACTATATTAGTTCAAAATAAAGGATTTATATTTGATGCACTGATAACGTATATATTTATATACTGTCATTAAATCAGATGATATCATTTTATTAAAAGTTTTTAAAATAATTATAGATAATTTTATTTTTAATGAGGTGGCATCATCTGATTCACTAGTTATATATAGATTTATACACTGTCAATATATCAAATATAAATTCCAAAATTAATTTTTGAAACTAAACTTTCGTCCAACATTCCTTCTACTGTCAAATATGCACGAAATAAAATCCATTCTATGCACGCTTCTAAATAATATACTAATTAAGTCTTAATTTAATTAGCATTATGAGTTTGTGATGGAACTGAAAATTTGTGGTAATTAGAAATCTATGATCGAAAAACACTTAATTCTCCAAACGCCATTCTAGAATGAAACTTTGAGCTTTGCTCTGTTGGTCGGTAAATCATTTGGTGAATTTACTTTTCGAAAATTTCTACTTTATCAGTCAACTTTAAAAAATCATATTTTGATATCAATGTTTATTAAATGTGTTATAGTTTTGGTCATTTAATCAATGTCATTCCATGACATCATATCTTATCTTATCTTATCTGATCGTTGACATATCAATGATAGAAGTGACCAAAACATTATTGGACGACAAAAATAAAAATTTTTATAAAATTGACCAAAAGTATACTTTGAATTCTATCATTAAATATGTTAGTATATTATAATGTTAATGGATAACTAATTTCACATTGTCTAGAAAAGTTAAGATTAAAGAGAATATAAAACAATTAATTTTTTATTATAATTTTAATTTTGAAATAATTAAAATTTGAAAATTATTATTATTCTTAAAATTATAATTGTTTTTTATTAGTTATCTTGTAAAGACAAAACTCTTTTATGACATAACTTTTACATGTAAAAATTGTCTTTTAAAACAACATCTCTTATTGAAATATACATCTGTTTGTAATCTATATAAAAGATTTTTTTATTCAGTTATTTTCTTTGGTTCTGCTTGAAATGTTGAGGACTTTTGTTGTATCTTAGAGGCATATTAAAACCTTATGAAAAGTATTCAACATGCCTCAAAGTCATCTTACTTTTTTAACCTTTTTTTTTTCTTGTTTCAGTCTCAAATTTTTTAACAATCTTAAGACTTTAATTTGAAAAAAAATGATTCTTCTTAATGGATAAGATATACAAGAAAGAAATTTTGGTAGTATTCGAATATGAAAAAGATGATATGAATGGTTCTCACCAAAGAAAAAGATTAAATGGTTTTCATCGAATTACTAGATAAGTTTCATTTTTTTCTTGATTAGTATGCATGATTGGTTGTTTTTTTAGTTGTGGCATATTTATAAATAAACTAGTTTATGATATAATAAGTCAATATTATTTACTTTAATATATATAATTCACTATTAGATTTTTTTTTTGTTGATAAATTTATATATTAAGATTTATTTATTTTTGATATAAAATTATATCAAAAGTTACCAAAACTATTACAAATGTTATTAAAATTATTATAATATTATCTCAAAAGTTATCAAAGTCATATGAAAGGTTATCAAAATTATATTAAAAGTTACCAAAATTATATCAAGATTACCAAAAAGTTACCAAAATCATATCAAATGTTAAACAAAATTATATCAAAAGTTACTAAAATTATATAAAATGTTACCAAAAGTATATAAAAAATTACCAAAATTATATCAAAGGTTATCAAAACTAAATCAAAAGTTACCAAAATCATATAAAAAATACCAAAATTATATCAAAAGTTATCAAAATTATATCAAAGATTGCCAAATCTATATAAAAAATTGTAAAAATTATTACAAATGTTATCAAAATTATATCAAATGTTACCAAAACTATTAAAAATATTATCAAAATTAATAAAAAATTTCTCAAAATTATATCTAAAATTAACAAAATTATATCAAAGTTATCAAAATATTGTTGGCGTTCGATGTAGCAGCTGCAATACTACGTGATCGTCGAACAGCACGTTCACAATTTGTTTTGCCATTAAATCCTAATGAAACAAATTTTTGTGACTTCTCAAAACAAGAAAGGACTATAGAGTTACTATGGAGGGTATCCCTAATCATATGGGATGAAGCACCTATGGAGAAAAGATATAATATTATTAATCATTAAACTTTTAATAATAAATATTAATTATCAAAACATTGTACGTATTTTTTTTTTATTATCAAAATTATACTGAAGGTTACCAAAATAATATTAAAGATTGACAATTATATCAAAGGTTATCAAATCATATTAAAAGTTACCAAAATTGTATAAAGATTATCAAAATTATATTAACGGTTATCAAATGACAAAATCATATTAAAGGTTATCAAAATCATAAAAGATTATCAAAATCATAATAAAAGCTCTCAAAATCATAAAAAGTTATCAAAAGCATATTGAATGTTATCAATTATTTCAAAGGTTACCAAAACTATATGCAAGATTACTAAAACAATTACAAAAATTATCAAAATTATATTGAAGGTTATCAAATTAATATCAAAGGTTACAAAAACTATTACAAAGATTATCAAAATTATATTAAAAGTTATCAAAATTATATTAAAAGGTATCAAAATTATACCAAAGATTATTAAAATTATATCAAAAGTTACCAAAATTATACCATTTTAGAGAATTGACTGTTAACTTTGCATGAGTAATTGTAGTATCAAATTGTTAATATGTTCTACTAGGATTTAGTACTATATCTTGTTTGTTATAAAACTTTACCAAGATATATATATATATATATATATAAAGCTATATACTCACAAGCAACACATAATACATAAAATAAAGTGTTTATAGTCAAAATTTAGAGGAATTAAGAATAAAAAATAAATTTAGAAAGATACAACAACTTGTATAGTCTAGTAAATTCCATCTCAATCATTAAAATTGCGTTTGGTCGATACTTTTATTTTTATTTTTTCACTTTTTCTTTGCCATAAAAATAAAAGCAAATAGTAAATTTATAAAACAAATGGAGTCTAAACAATTTTGAATTAAATGGATAGGAATTATCTATTAATTATTTATCCTCTCCATGACACCTTTGAGTTTGTTCCTAAACTAAGGTATTTTGTAATCTTATTTACCTAAATGGAGTACTATTAAACTTTATTCTCAAAAACAGGTAAGTAGTACAATTAGATTCCATGTCAGCATAACAATTCCACGTCACTCTTCTCCTCCAATCCTCCCCTTGTCTAACTCCCTCAAACTCTTTTATGTTCGTGACTATATTGATCTCTTTCATTTTTTTTTTCTTTTGCCAACTAAAACGATATTTATTAGTGATGAATTAGTAATCTTCATAAATGAAATGTTAAAGTCAACAACTCCTCTAGAATTCTCTCATCTAGAATTCTCTCCAAACTTTATTATTTCTCTAGGTTTTTCTAAAATTTTCTTAAGTCTTCTTTCTAGAGTTCTCTCTAGATTTTTTATTGTTCTTTCTCTAGAATATTAAACCAACACACTAGAACATTCTAGGTTGGTTTAGTAACCAACATAGAAAGCTATAAATAGGGTGGGATGTAAGTTGTTAGATGAAGAGTGGTGTGTAGAGAGAAAAAGAAAGAAAAAGATTTGAGTGAAAGCTTGTGTGAGGTTGTCTCTATTGTTAGTTGCTGTTCACACCAATTGTATTTGGTCTTTTCTCATATTAATAAAAGAGTTGTTTTTCGGAAGTTACTGTAGCATCCCGAGATAAAGTTACTGTAGCAAATCGTTTCTGTAGCACAAAACTACAATTGGTACCGAGAGTCAGAAATCAACAAATTGGTATCAGAGCTAGACAATCCTGAGGACCGGAGTATCAGAGTTGGACGATCTTGAGGACCAGAGTATCAGAGTTGGACGACCAGAACGGGACGATCCAGAGGACCAGCGTAAAGAGCGGTATGATCCAGAGGATTGGAATATCAGATCAGGATGGTCAGGGATCGTAGTATGCTCATCAGAGAAAAGACAAGAAGCCAGAAGTTTCTTGAAATCAGATGATCGAGAATTGTAATAGATCGAGTCGCGGAAAGGGCTATCTGAAGTAGTGTGAGAGCCATCACGAGAACAGGTGAAAAGGGCTACCTACTTGGAGTAGAGTGAGAGCCGTCACAAGAAGAAGTGAAAAGGGCTACCTACTATCAGAGTGAAAGCCACCGCGAGAAGACAGAGCTAGACGGTCAGGGACCGGAGTACGCATATCGGAGAAAGACAGTCTGGGACTGTGAAGATTATTGGTCTGGGACCAAGACGATCAGGGATCGTAGTTCGTGAGGATATAGAGACTGACAGAATACAACCTTGAGAAAAGTGAGGCACTCTCAAGTCAGAATGGAAGATTTTTCAAGTCCAATTGGTAAGCTCGAGAAGCTCAATAACAGCAATTATAATACGTGGAGTATTCGCATGCAATATTACATGCTCGGGCAAGATTTATGGGATATTGTTAACGGTGAAGCTTCAACACCACCAACTGATGCCGGAGAACTAAGAAAATGGAAGATCAAAGCCGGTAAGGCCATGTACGTGTTATCAGTCACCATTGAGGATGGTTTATTACAACGCATCAAGGATGCAAAGACACCGAAGGAAGCCTGGGACACACTCACAATGCTGTTCGCGAGGAAAAATGATGTTAGGCTCCAACAATTGGAGAATGAACTCCTGTCAATCTCGCAGCAAAATATGTCGGTAAGCGAATATTTTTCTAAAGTTAAAACTCTTTGTGATGAAATTTCAAAATTAGATCCAGAAAATGCCATTACCGAAACGAGGATGAGAAGAATTATCATCCATGGCTTGCGACCTGAATACAACGGGATTGTTACTGCAACTCGTGGATGGAGCAAAGAACCAACTTTAACTGAGTTGGAAAATATCCTAGCCAATCAAGAGGCTTTAGATAACCAAATGTCTAAAGTCATGATAAAAGATTATGAGAAAGCCCTCTTTAGCAATAGAAGAGGTAAAGTTGCTATGAGGGAAGGAATAGAAGACATTGAAGTTCAAAACAAACAAGAAGCTTGGCAACGGAGGAGCTTTCAGCGAGGGGGAGCTCAAATTGTTCGAGATAGAGACGATAGCGAAAATGTGAGGTCTCATTGTCGAAATATTAAGTGTTTCAAGTGTGGCAAGCTTGGCCACTATGCTCGAGATTGTCGATATAGACAAGTGCAAGGCTATGCAACAGTGTTCTCACGACAGGAGAATAACTATGAAGAAGAATGGGATTTTGAGACAGCATTTACTATTGAAGAATGCGAAGAACTCGTATCTGGTTGCACCACCGAGTTAGAAGAAAATGTTCATGAAGACGAAGAAGAAATTGATTTTGAGAATATTCAACCAAGACAGAAGGTAACAGAAGAAACGTCAAAGGAAGGGAACGAGTCTCTATTTCAGCCACCAGAAAATATGTTTGAAGAAGAAAGGTTATTTCTAGAAGTCGAGAAGAAGCTTGCAGCTGATGTCAACATTGAGAAAGATGACAACGAGGTCATCGACACTGTTAAGACTTACAAAGGCGTGAAAGATATGAAGATCGATTGTGGAGTCAACAAATTAATAGTAGTTGACAAAGTCGACTATGCCAAAGTCAGAGACAGGCTAGCAGAGAGAATCAAGAAGAACGAAGATAGAAATAGTGTTGAAGCAAAGACGGAAGTGAACAAAATCAAGAATCAAAAGAGAAGAGAGCAATCAACGAAAGATGAAGCAGAACTAATGATGCTGATGAATTTTAAGAAGAGAAAGAAAAAGAGAAGATATTTGATGCAAGATTTGATAAGTCCAGAAGACAGTCTAGAATGACAACCAAACCGACATCAAGAGAGTAGTTGTTGAGGGGGAGTGTTAAAGTCAACAACTCCTCTAGAATTCTCTCATCTAGAATTCTCTCCAAACTTTATTATTTCTCTAGGTTTTTCTAAAATTTTCTTAAGTCTTCTTTCTAGAGTTCTCTCTAGATTTTTTATTGTTCTTTCTCTAGAATATTAAACCAACACACTAGAACATTCTAGGTTGGTTTAGTAACCAACATAGAAAGCTATAAATAGGGTGGGATGTAAGTTGTTAGATGAAGAGTGGTGTGTAGAGAGAAAAAGAAAGAAAAAGATTTGAGTGAAAGCTTGTGTGAGGTTGTCTCTATTGTTAGTTGCTGTTCACACCAATTGTATTTGGTCTTTTCTCATATTAATAAAAGAGTTGTTTTTCGGAAGTTACTGTAGCATCCCGAGATAAAGTTACTGTAGCAAATCAGTACTGTAGCACAAAGCTACAATTGGTACCGAGAGTCAGAAATCAACATGAAATAGTGAGAAAGTGGAGCAAAAAAAAATTAAAAACACAAAAATCTGAATACAAAACAATTTAGGATCACTCATGGATGTGATTTCTGATTTTTGATTATCTTAGTTGTTCTCTTTACAAACCCAAAAACTCTTGTAAGAAGGGATAACTCACCCTCATAATAAGAAGATATCTCAAGAAATTTAAAGCAAAGTGCCAAATTCTTTGTCCATTACCTAAGTGCTTTTCAAATTTTATTTTATAAATTTCCACTTGTCTTCAATTTTTTTCATCCCTTCAATTTATTCTGTCTCTTATTTGCTGTAGTGTGAGTTTTTGTATAAAAAATCTCATAAGATTTGTTAGTGTTTGGTGTGCCATGAGATCCCTTTCTTTAAATTTAAGTTTAGTTTTCAGATTAAAGATTTTGGTTGGAAGCGTGGCAAAAGTAAATTTATTGAAGAAATTTAAGTATTTCTATTATCATAAATATTTCAAAAACAAAAGTTTTCGACTGAGGAGATTGTTTTTTTGACGACCAATAATAAGAGAGTATAAAAAAAAATTATTGATGGAGAAGAAGCAATTGAGCAAAGTGTAATGGAGAAGAAGAATAAGTTCCTTTCAATTGATTTTTTTTTGGGTAAAATTATAATTAATTAAATATTTTATTTTTATCTGATGTGGAGTTCACATATAAAAAATACCTCATTTTGGGAATTAAGTTTAAAACTACTCCAATTTAATAAATAAGATTAAGGAGTGCCTTAGTTGCAGAAAAAACTGACTCCTTTTGCCCCTAGGAATGATAGAGACAACAACCAAAAACTCACCCTACCTCTAGTTATATTAGTATTTAGGCATAAGCACTAATTAGCAGGTTTAATTTAACTAAAAATTCAGCTAATTTAATAAAAAAAAATTGGAACATGAACAATTAATCCATATCAAAGAATATATGGAGTATTATTTTGTGTTTAAATTTTATCCTTTCAACTTTCATTAAAAAAATAATTCACCTTTAAAAATATATGCCTTATGATAGTTTATTTTTTATTTATTTTATTTTGAAAGATTTTTTATGTAAGTTAAATTGAAAATGCATTTTTTTTTTTTTTTGGAAGAAAACGAAATGGGAGAACTGGGCTTGCACACGAAATGAGGCCGATTATTTGTATTAGGAAAAATTTTAAACAATTCCCAGGGCCTAATTTCTGTTCTTTAGCTCTGTTTGAGACTAGATTAGGCCCAAAAGTGATTTCCTCTATAACTTATTTGTTTATACTTTATAAATATTTTACAGAAAGTGAACCAAATCAACATATAGATATTTCTTATTACTATATATATTTATAAATATATAAAAAAATATTTTCACACATTCTAATTTTTTATATTATCATTAATTATTTTTCAAGTATGTATTTCTTAATAGCAGTACTTAAAAAAATAGAAAAATGATAAAATAAAATAAAATAAAATAAAAAGAGAAGAATATATAAATAAGTCCGCTTAATCGGTATGTATAGGCACCAGTTAAGAATTATTTAATTATCAATTTAATAAAAAATTATATTTAATACATTAGCTTTACTGAATTAAAAAAAAAAAATCTATTAAAAAAAGTGACACTAGATAACATTTTTCTATATAAATATAGATCACTTCCTCAATCACATAAAAATTACTGTAAGTAAATTAACCAATCAATAAAATATTTTGCTAATGAATGGTCTAAAATCACTATATTAAGTAAATAAAAAATATTAACCAGTGCCATTAAATTAAAATGATATT
The DNA here is from genome assembly GCA_030761205.1 of Fremontodendron californicum. Lineage (NCBI taxonomy): Eukaryota > Viridiplantae > Streptophyta > Magnoliopsida > Malvales > Malvaceae > Fremontodendron > Fremontodendron californicum. Next base: position 4,865,564 of record JAULJL010000025.1, on the reverse strand, counting down.
TAAAGAAAAAATTTATAATTAATGCATTATCCTCTATTAAATTTGGTTAAAATAATATGTTAAATGTAAATTTTGTTTCTAAATTAATATTTTAACTAACCTAAATAGGAACCTTAGACACGAATCCTAAATAAATAAGTATATTTTTTCAATACATTAAAATTATCATATTAGTTATCAATTATTATGTTTAACGTAAAATATTACTATAATTAATATCTTAACTAATTTTAAAAAATATTCTAACGCGTAAAAAAAAAGTGAAAAATATATATTATATGCGTGTACAAATATTGATATTGATATTGGTGTGTACAAATATTGATATTGATATATAATACAAATATATATTATATGCCATGCATTTTGGTAGACTAGAATCCATTGCAAAGTAGTAACTACCGTATCGATGGATGTATCATTTTTTTTATTGGTACGTATTGATATTGGTGTGCTTTGACGTATAATTTCGGATTTACCGGCATTTTTCAAATATATTTATAAAGTTCATTTTCAAGTTTTCTAATAAAATATATATTATATGCGTGTACAAATATATCTCAATCACATACATATATATATATATATATGTTTATATGTAAATATAAATTTTTAAAATTATAAAATTTTAATATCTAAAATTTTTAATCATAAACAATTAAAATAAATATTAAAAAATATAATAAATTATTATTAATTAGATTCAATAGCTTAATTAATTTAATAAATATTTTTTTTGAATGAAATTATGAAAAAGTAAAAATTATTATGATTAAAAAGTATTAAGAATTGATAAAATCAAGCGAAAAAATTTTTAACAAATTCAAAAGCTTGTATCAACCGGTACAGGTCGGTACGTACATGTACAAGCCGGTATAGACCAATATAGGCCGGTATGATCGGTACGGACTGATACAAAAACCAAAAAGGTATGATGTTGGTACCGTTTCGTTTTTCTTCAAAACCGGTACGTATCGACCGGTACAACTGATACCAGTATGGTACAGACTACCATGATCCATTGTTAAGCCGACATGGGTTGGCTTAGTTGGTTAAGTATTCATTAACGTCTTGACAAGTACCAGGGTTCGAATCTCACCAACAATCTCACTTGATGAGTAATCTGTAAATACTACTATTAATCAATCATCCTTAAAATTTATAACATACCTTAACCCTGGATTGAAATAGTCTCTTTTCATCTAAACTTTTAAAAACCAGAATTCATGGTCAAAACTTTGTTGCTTCCAAGTTCTAATAAATGTCTTTCTTTTTTTTTTTTTTTTCATTTTTACGTGGTAATTAATCAAGTTAACTACGTTGATAAACTGCTACACAACATTGACTGTGTGTCTGAAGATTTACTGTCCGTTGAGCAACGTCGTAGGATAGATGTTTTAAAAAAATGAATGCATGCATCGAAAGTTAAAGAAGAGTGGCGTTTAAGCAAAATAATGCTCCGCGGCTTTTCTGTCCCCATTGATATTCTCATGGTTCTAGCAAACATTAACAGTTTAATCAACCCATTACATTATTGCAACTTGTTTTCTTTCAAAGAGAGCCGTAAATAATTTTGGAAAAATTATTTCACCGGACAGTTGAATTTTTAGATTTTATAAATGAAATTAATAAGATAATATATATTTTTAAAGTTAAAAAATAATTTTAAAAAAATGAGACATGTATTAATATTGTAACTCGAATTTTGAAATTAAAAAAAAAAAAAAAATTTGTCAATATATTAAAAACAAACTTATAATCCTAACTACCAGCATATAATCGTAAAATTAACGATCCGATTAAGAGATACTTATGAACATGAATTAAAAAAATAGTTAAAATACTATTTTAAAAAAGACTTCGCAATTTATGTACTATTTTCATCAAATTAAAAAAAAATATACACTAATTACAAAATTCTTAACCATTACCCTAAACAATATCATTAAGCACTAGTTAATATCTTTTTTTAAGATTATTTCGATTGCAGTTACATTGACTTGTGACAAAGTAATTAAACTTCAATTGGCAGCAGGTGCTTCAGGTTAGTAGTAATATTCAAGAGGAATACATTGTCTTGTCGGTCACTTGTGTTGAAACTGCAGTAGATGTCGTTTGGCTCAGTCCTACATTGGATGTATGATTTTAATAGCATTGACTGCTGTTGGACCACCAAATATTCGCTAGAATTTAACTACCAAAAATGCCTCCGGCGCAGGAAATTTTTCATAAAACAGTGAGGTAAATATCTAAATTTCATTGCATTGTGTCACAACTCACACGATCCCGTTCGGGTCCGTTATACACACAATAAATCCAGGCCCAATTTGTTATGCACACAACAGGTCCAGGCCCAGAATCTAAGTTACAAAGAGTATCTTGACCCATCATAATAGACCCAATTCCTGGAGCATTCTAGAAAGCCCTGGAAGACAGATTTTATCTGGAGGTTCTAGAAGCAGTAAAAGATAGTTACTGCCCAACAGTTCCAGCTTATCTAGAACTCTAAGAGATAGAGTTTAAATTCCTTTAGGCGTCTAGATAATGTAATCTTAGCCGTTCATTTGTTTAAATCTCAACCGTTGATGTAAGGGGGACTCAACTATAAATAGAGGCCTCCTCCAACCTCATTTGTATCATTCAACTCATTTAAGTAATATACAAGAGCATTCTTCTCTACTCTCTCTTATTCAGTTTTTCTACTTAGCCCTAGTAACTTTTAGTTATCAGTGTCTTTCTTGAGTGTTAACAGGCTGACTTAGGCATTCAAGGAAGCGACTTCTAGCCTAAGGCCGCACGGTTCGTAAGGCTAAAGTTTCGAGTCCGTGACAGTTGGTATCAAAGCTCGTGGTTCGTGAAAGGTGCTGATCGTAGGGATGGCGTCACAAGCAGAAAACAAGACACATGAGGTCCTAGAGACTCGTGGGAGAGCCAAGAAGGCTAGTTCGAGGGATGTTTTATCGTCCATGGATGGTAGGGTGGCCAAGCTCGAGATGGTCGTTGGAGACATGCGGGAGAACCTGGAGATCGTTGAGGGTCGCATCGAAGAGCTAGACTCCGCACGGGAGGAGCTCAAGGACAAGATGCATGGGGTTCTCAATGAGACGATAAACATCCTGACTCAGAAGAATGATACTCTAGAGGCCTTGATGGTCGCCATGCGGAATGAGATAGAGGAGCTCAAAGGAGAGCTCACTTCATGCAAAGCAGTCATAGGGGGTGGCGTGCTAGCTGTGACACCCAAACACAAGATGGAGATTCCTAAGCCAAAGGAGTTCAAGGGAACCAGGTCGACGAAGGATGTTGACAACTTCTTGTGGGGGATGGAACAGTACTTCTGTGCAATGGCCATTGATGATGATGCCACTAAGGTAAACACTGCTTCCATGTATTTTACTAATGTTGCTCTTTTATGGTGGCGTCGTAGGTGCAGCGATGAGAGGCATGGTTGCACTGTCGTTGGAACCTGGAAGGAGTTCCAAAATGAGTTCAGGCAGCAGTTTACCCAGAATATGCCGAGGATGAAACGCGTGCCAAGTTGCGACGGCTTACACAACAAGGAACAGTTCGGGAGTATGTGTGGGAGTTCAGTGAACTCATGCTCCAGATTTCTGATCTCGGGGAGAAGGAGGCGTTCTTATCATTTATGGATAGACTTAAACCCTGGGCAAAGCAAGAGTTGCAGCAGAGAAGTGTCCAGGATCTGACCAAAGCCATGGCTACAGCTGAGTCCTTACTCGATCTCAGTTCTAAAAAGTCAGACAAGTTCGAGTCTTCCAAGTCCAAACCCGAGGCCAAGGGCAATGGTGGGGGAGACAATGAGCGACAGTCCAAAAATGGCGATGGGAAGCCACCGACAGGGAAGTGGAAGTCCAACAAGCAGTCAGACAAGAAGAAGGACAACGAGCCAGTGGAGTGCTTCTTATGTGCAGGTCCGCACCGGATGCGAGACTGTCTAGAGCGAACCAAGCTGTCCGCCATCAACAGGGAGGATGATGAGCCAGAGGATGAGACTCTGAAGCTTGGTTCAATTATACTCAATTCTGTCAAGGCAAGAAGGTGTCGAAAACAGAAGGGGCTGATGTTCGTGGACATCACCATCGCAGGCAGACGAAAGAGTGCTCTAGTTGACAAAGGAGCATCAGATTGGTTCATTTTCGAAAATGCTGCCAGAAAACTTGGTCTCAAGGTTGAGAAGACAACCGGATGGATCAAGACTATTAACTCTAAGGAGGTCCCAACCAGGGTGTGGCAAATGGAGTGGAGTTACAACTTGAAGACTGAAAGGGCAAGGAAACTACTGAGGTAATCCCATTGGATGACTATGACTTTGTTCTTGGTTTAAATTTCCTTAATCGGATTAATGCTCATGTTGTTCCATTTGCTGATTGCATATGTATCTTGGATGCCCGATGTCAATGCATTGTGCCGGTGAATCGAGAGACGGGTGTTGGAGCCAAGGTGCTGCCTGCAATCCAATTCGCCAAGGGGGTGCCTAGAGATAAAGACACCTACTTGACGGCCCTGAAATTTGATGAGCCTTAGGAGCCCAAGGATGAGACCCCATGGAGGTGCTAAAGGTGCAGCAATCCTTTGAGGATGTGATGCCTGCCGAGTTGCCCGAGGGGCAGCCACCCAATAGAGGGGTGGATAAAAATGATGCATCAGACTTTGTTAGCGGAGAAGTGCTGATGCAAGATGAAAAAACAGTGATGTTAGAGACTCAAAAGCTCGATGAGACAGAGATTTGCTGCACGGTCTAGGAGAGAGCCCTGTTGGAGGACCGTTATTATTGGCCACACATGCAGGAAGATGTTGAAGCCTATGTGGAAACTTGTCTAGTGTGCCAACAAGACAAGGTTGAGCTTAAGACACCAGCTAGACTCTTACAGCCATTGTTCATACTGGAGCGCCAAGCTAAGAGCGACTCCATTGATTTTATTACAAGTTTGCCTAAGGCGGATGAGTTTGGGAGCACTATGGTAGTGGTGTGGACTGAGTTGTTCAAGCTGCTGGGGTCAGACTTGAACTTTTCCACCAGTGTCATCCCCAAACAAATTGGCAGACCGAGAGAGAGAATGCTTTACAGGAGTTATATCTCAGGCACTATGTGAGTGCAACGCAGCGAGATTGGCCGAAGCTAGGAGTGAAGTCTTCCTGCGACAAAGATATACAGTGTATACTTGCAGATCGAGTGGTACGGTGAAAGAACTACAGGCCAAGGCATGAGTATTTTGTCCAGTGGAAGGACCACCCAACACTGAGGCAAGTTGGGAACCAGCCGAGGCATTATGGCAGTTCCAGGATAAGATTGAGCAGTTCCGTGCAGAGGACGCGACGAGGGTGTCGCTGGAACAGGTAGGGGAGAATGTCACGGCCCGCGCGATCCCGCTCGGGTCCGTTATGCACACAATAGGTCCAGGCCCAAGTCGTTATGCACACAATAGATCCAGGCCCAGGATCTAAGTTACAAAGAGCATTTTGACCCACCGGAATAGGCTCAATTCCTGGAGCATTCTAGAAGGCCCTGAAAGATAGATTTTACCAGGAGGTTCTAAGCAATAAAAGATAGTTACTGCCCAACAATTCCAGCTTATCTAGAACTTTAAGAGATAGAGTTTAAATTCCTTTAGGCCTCTAGATAATGTAATCTTAGCCGTTCATTTGTTTAAATCTGAACCGTTGATGTAAGGAGGACTCAACTGTAAATAGAGGCCTCCCCCAGCCTCATTTGTATCATTTAACTCATTTGAGTAATATACAAGAGTATTCTTCTCTGCTCTCTCTTGTTCAGTTTTTCTGCTTAGCCCTAGTAACTTTTAGTTATCAGTGCTTTTCTTGAGTGTTAATAGGCTGACTTAGGCATTCAAGGAAGTAACTTCCAGCCTAAGGCCGCACGATTCATAAGGCTAAAATTTCGAGTCCGTGACAATTGACAGTGGCACCTTACGCTTTTTATCGATTCATTGTTTGAGTGGATATCACGCCTGCTATATATGTATTGTACAACATTTTTTCATTTTCTTTTTGTCAGGAAAATCACGTCTGCTATCTAGAAGTTGCTTGTTAATCTTTCATCTCGGATTATAAATTGTTGAAGAATGTTACACAATAATTTCTTTTAAATAAGATTAATTTGTTGTTGTCAAATTATCACAAATATATGATAGTTGAAATAAGGTGACAAAAATGAGATTTAAATTAAGTTGTTCAAAGTTGTTCTCTTGATATGGTACGCATTTTTTTGATGATAAGAATTCGATGCAAAAAAATTATATTACATGTCGTCTTTCAATATACTGTTGTGCGGAAGCGAATTGATATTACTAAAACCGATTTAAACACACTGAAAAAACACCGATATTTTACGTGGTTCGGCAACTGTGCCTACGTCCACGGGAGGAGGAGCTTGAAGCTTTGTATTAATGGAGTTTAGAGTACAAACATATACCGAATTCAAGGTGCTACACAAGCACTGAACTCACAACTCAACACAATACCGAATTACTCTATAAACACAGAGTATTTGCTTCAACAATTTAGCTCTAACTTACACTCAACTCTACTCTACTCTCTCATCTCTACATGGCTATTTATAGCCATAATATCAAGGTGTGAACATGCATCAAGTGGCAGCCACCATAGCCACCTTCCACCACCTATCTTGGTGTGAACACATGCAAGTGGTAGCCACCATAGCCACCATCCATTTGCAAGTGGTAGCTTCCATTATTGGTGGTGCAAGTGGTGCAAGTGGTAGCTCCATTATTGGTGCTAAGCCACCTATGTGACTTTGAGCCATATTTTGAGCCATATTCCAACAATCTCCACCTTGGCGAGAATCCACAGAGAATTCACAGATCAGAGCTTCCTCCTTTCTCCTTCAAATGTACACACCATTTCTCACATATCAGGGCACCTACTGCATTGGCATGATTCATCAATGCACTGAGCCTGAGTCAATTTTTCTGTCTACTTCCCAGGAATTTTCTTAGCTTCTCCAAGATCATCTCGAACTCTGAGCTCAGTTGAGCCTTCAGCCTGTCGATCTCCACTTTGCCTTTTTCAGCAGATAGACAAATGATCCATCTTGAAGTTTCCGGAAATAAACACAGTGATCAAATTGACTGTGTGTGTACTTTTCATCCTTTCATGAAACAGTCCAACCGTTTGTACAGCTGTCACGGGATTGTTTCAGACCATACAGTGATCGGTTCAACTTGCTTTTGTAATCTCTGCGACCGGGGACTCCAGAACCATCTGGTTGAGTCATACAAATTTCCTCCTCTACGGAACCATGGAGGAATGCAGTTTTTACATCAAGTTGAACTATCTCTAGGTTATACAGTGCTACTAAAGCCAATAAGATCCGAATAGATGCATGCTTAACAACAGGTGAAAATACCTCATTGTAGTCTATTCCTTCTTTTTGAGCCTAACCTTTGGCTACCAATCTGGCTTTGTATCTGATACTGTCTTTGCCGGTAGCACTCTCCTTTTTGGCAAAGACCCATTTGCACCCAATTGATATCTTGAGTGTTGGAAGTGGAACTAACTTCCAAGTCTGATCGCCTCCTTCCACTGGGCATGCACAGGGCTGTTTACAGCTTCTTTGTAATTGATCAGAACATCATCATCAATTACTGGAAGGGCGTATGCCACCACGTCTGTGTATCGAGCAGGTTTCCGAATATGTCTATTCGGTCTACTGGTGACAACTGATTCAAGTTGCTGAAAGATTTCCGGTGATGACTCCTCCACTTCATTTAAGGTGTCATCAGATTCTGGTTCTGATTCATCAGAATTTTAACCATCATCTTCTGATTCAAAACTCCACCTGCTTTAGAGAATCTTGGTTCACATTCTCTGGAGTTGACAGTTTCAGCATTACAAATTCGTCAAAGGCAACATCTCGGCTTACGATGACTTTCTTTGACTCAAGGTTCCACAATCGGACTGCTTTTACTCCTTCACTAAAGCCCATGAAGACAGCTTTCTTGACTCTAGGATCCAGTTTTGCATCCGTTACTACGAAGCCGATCATATTCAATGGCAGAATATCCGGACTACACCTCTATGGGAGTCTTCCCATCAATCGCGGTGGAGGTTAGTCAGTTGATAATGCGGGAGGCGAACAATAAAGCCTCCACCCAAAAATGCTTTGCTCAAGCTTGACTGGGATAACATGCAGCGAACTTTATCAACCAAAGTTCGGTTCATCCTTTCTGCAACTCCATTCTGCTGGGGAGTGCCAGGAACTGTGAAGTGTCGGATTTATCCCATCATTCTGTGAGAGGCTGCTGCTCTGCCTGTCACGGTTTCTCTGTCAAGGAGATACAGATTTCCCTTCATATACCTCTTCATTGCTAAGAATGCTCCACGTACAACTCTCAGGACTCCATTCTGAATGGTCACCTTGTAACCATTTGAGTCTAAGACCCCCAGTGATATGAGGTTCTTCTTGAGATCAGGGACATACCTTACGTCTGTAAGTTGTCTGATTGTACCGTCATGCATTTTCAGTCGGATCGTTCCGATGCCTCTAGTGTGACAAGTATTGTCATTGCCCATATGGACAATCCCTCCATCAAACTCCTTGAAGTTTGAGAACCACTTCCGGTTCGGACACATGTGGTAGGAACATCCGGAATCCAGAATCCATTGATCTGAAGAGTGTGTTGTTGTGGAAATCGTAAATGCAGAGTCTTCCTCTCCCTCAGATTCTTGAGCTACACTCACAATCGACCTCTCCATGTTGGGACAGTTATTCCTCCAGTGCCCTTTCTCATGGCAAAAGGCACACTCGTCCCTCGAGAGTCGTGTTCTCGATGATCCCCTCCTTGAGCGGGATTTACCTCGCTTGTTTTCTCCGGCTCCTTGGTTGTTCGTCCTCCCTCTGTACACAGTTAAAGCTTCTGGTGTAGTATTCTGGTGATCATGCTGATCCTTTTTCCGATACTCATTATTCACCAGAGCATTACTAACATTAACATATTCTATATCATTTTTACCATACAACAGTGTAGTGGTTAAATGATCATAGCTATCAGGCAAGGAATTTAACAGAGTAAGAGCCTTATCTTCATCAGAGATATTTGCATCTAGATTTTCAAGATCAGCGAGGATTTTGTTAAAACTTACTAGATGCTCCTGCATGGTGATACCTTGCATATACTGGAAGCGGAACAGCTTCTTCTTCAGATAGAGTCTGTTCTCCATGCTTTTTGTCATGTACTTGTCCTCAAGTTGTTTCCAGAGAGTTTTTGCATTATTCTCTCTCATGACAAAGTACTTCTGGTCCTTGGCTAGGCATAACCGGATTGTGCCACAAGCCTGACGGTTGACAAACTTCCAGTCATCTTCAGAAATATCTCTGGGCCTGTCTTCCAGAGCGATATACGAACCCTCTCGGAATAACAGATCCTGAACTTCGCACTGCCACATGCCAAAGTTGGTGGTGCCATCAAATTTCTCCACCTCGAACTTTGCAGTGGTCATCGAGTTCTTTCTGATATAAGAACTTGATCGTGCGCTACTTGTCGTTTCATGTGTCTCTAATGATTCTTCCATGGTAATAAAACAAAATTACCAACAAAGTGTTTTTCCGGTACCTGTATGGAAAAATGGATGCCGCGGTTGAGTCCGGAATAGTCGAAATAGCCAGGAACGGGTCCAACTGTGTAAATTTTGGACACACGATGAATATTCTGCGAATATTCTGCTACAAGTGGCTCGAAATGGACTCGGATTAGCTCAACCGGCTCGGAAAAGTCTCGGAATAGTGTTCTGAAACGGCTCAAAAAATAGCCCGAAAAAGTTGGTCGGACCTGCGGCGGCGCGTGGGCGGCGTACGGCGGCGCGTGCGGCGGCGCGTGGAGCTGTTTGGGTGGCCGGCGCGTGTGGTGCGTGGGGCGCGTGGGCTTCACGCGTCTTCAACCTCTGGAGGCGCATGTGGCGCGTGCCGCGCGTGGGTGTCACGCGTCTGCAACCTCTGGTGGCGCGTGGGGAGCGTGGGCACTTCTTCTGGTGGCGCGTGCGGCCTCCTCTGGTGCTCCGGTTGATTCTGTTGCACTCCTCTCGACGACCTCTTCAACCTGGTATTTTCAAAACACAAATTGGAGCACTTTTGAAAAACGGACAGAATCGAACAAACTCGGTTTTACGTAAAAATTGGCTCTGATACCAATTTGTTGTGCGGAAGCGAATTGATATTACTAAAACCGATTTAAACACACTGAAAAAACACCGATATTTTACGTGGTTCGGCAACTGTGCCTACGTCCACGGGAGAAGGAGCTTGAAGCTTTGTATTAATGGAGTTTAGAGTACAAACATATACCGAATTCAAGGTGCTACACAAGCACTGAACTCACAACTCAACACAATACCGAATTACTCTATAAACACAGAGTATTTGCTTCAACAATTTAGCTCTAACTTACACTCAACTCTACTCTACTCTCTCATCTCTACATGGCTATTTATAGCCATAATATCAAGGTGTGAACATGCATCAAGTGGCAGCCACCATAGCCACCTTCCACCACCTATCTTGGTGTGAACACATGCAAGTGGTAGCCACCATAGCCACCATCCATTTGCAAGTGGTAGCTTCCATTATTGGTGGTGCAAGTGGTGCAAGTGGTAGCTCCATTATTGGTGCTAAGCCACCTATGTGACTTTGAGCCATATTTTTAGCCATATTCCAACATATACAACAAATTCAACCATCCACTATACACTTTCCTATCCTGTACAAATTTGAAACCAAAAACAAACTGCCATCCACCCCCTTCTTATCCGAATTTATAATTAAAGAAACAAAACTACTCAACACCATGATTTCTACATGTTCTTTGTCGGTTTATTCTTTCTTTTTTTTTTTATGTTGTTTTCCGATTATCAACGTCTCTACAATATAGCCACATATTTCTTTCATTTCTTTTTCTGGTAGAATATGCAAATCTTTGATAAGCAAATGGAAAGAGAAACTATTTAATAAGCAGATAAAACAACAAAAAGTTATATTTGGCTAAAAATAATACAGATGGCCAAGCTTCAATAATGCAAGTTCTACGAAACTTCTCGTTTGGTACTTAGGTTTATGATATCTAGATTTTTTATTTTTTTAAATATATACATTTAATACATATTTAAATATGAGTACGAAATATAATTTTTTAAATATATAAAAAAAAATTAAAATAAGTATATTCGTATCAAACACATATCTATATTCAATACTCATTCGAATCTGAATATCATAGCTTTGGATAATCAGATTTGACTGTTCATAGATTAGTATCCGAGTCAAATGATAATACCATAAGCAAATAATCTCCAAAACTTACTCCAGACCGACAGAAGATTGTTAGAATACTAAATTGTTGGTTTCATCATGACGTTTTTTTTTTTTTTTTGGGAGAGGGGTTCATGTACTGTCAAATGCATGGTCCCCTCATAAAACTAAATTGACCTTTTTTAAGAATATGAAGAGTAATGTAGTTTTTTTATTCTATTAGTAGATTGATTCTTTGACAAAGACAAATTTATTGGCATTGAATTGCTGAGCTTAATGAGAAATAACAGGGAAAAGAAGGGTTCTGAAACCAATTTATGTTAAGACACAGTCATTGTCATTGCCAGGAATGTTTACATAAACATGCATCTATAATTCAAGTTTAGAAAGATATAAGGAAGGATATTTTAAGAGTGATTGTACGACAAATGTGGTTGATGAACATTGCTCACTTTTTGGTAACCCCACCAAAACAACTATGAACTATCCATGATTCGGGTGTTGGCAAAGAATATGCCAATTGCCAGGCACCAATAACAATAAGCATTTGCCAGCTTGCATTACGATTTGCCCCAGAGTGAGAGCGACTGTGGAAAAGGACTCAACCTTGGAGACGTTTCTTGCACATACACCACAATATAGAGTGTTGGAATGGTGACTCAAGTCCACAAAAGTGGCTCAAAGTCCACAATTCAAAGCTTGGCAGCTTCAACAATTTCTGCTGCAGAAATTGTTGAACCTTGGCAGCAGCCTCCTAGAACTTACTGATGGCTGGTGGCTGGTGTATTCACACACCACATGCATGGCCTATAAATAGGCATTAGTACTTTGTTGTAAATGTGCAGAGGAGAATTAGAGATTTAAGAGTTGTAGCAAAAACTCTAAGTTTATCAGTTTTTCTGGTATTGTGTGAGTTGTGAGTTAAGTGCTTGTATAGCACCTTGTATTCTGTATCCGGTTTGTACTCCATCTCCATTAATACAAGCTTCAAGCTCCTCCTCCCGTGGATGTAAGCACACTTGCTGAACCACGTAAAAATCTGTGTTTTTCAGTGTGTTTAAATCGGTTTTACTAATATCGATCTAGTTCCGCACAACAAATTGGTATCAGAGCCAATTTTTACGTAAAACCGAGTTTGTTCGATTCTGTCCGTTTTTTCAAAAGTGCTCCAAATTGTGTTTTGAAAATACCAGGTTGAAGAGGTCGTCGAGAGGAGTGCAGCAGAACCAACCGGAGCACCAGAGGAGGTCGCACGCGCCCACACGCGCCGCCAGAAGATCGGAGAGTGAGCCCCACGCGCCTCACGCGCCCCACGCGCCGGTGACCAGAAAACTCCACGCGCCCCACGCGCCGCCCCACGCGCCCCACGCGCCGCCCCACGCGCCGCCACGCGCCGCCCCACGCGCCGCCGTAGCTCCGGCCGATTTTTTCGGGCTATTTTTTTGAGCCGTTTCAGAACACTATTCCGAGACTTTTCCGAGCCGGTTGAGCTAAACCGAGTCCATTTCGAGCCACTTGCAGAATATTCACCGTGTGTCCAAAATTTACACAGTTGGACCCGTTCCTGGCTATTTCGACTATTCCGGACTCAACCGCGGCATCCGTTTTTCCATACAGGTAACGGAAAAACTCTGAGGTGGTAATTTTGTTTTATTACCATGGCAGAATCATTAGAGACAACTGAAACAAGCAGCAGCGCACCATCAAGTTCTTACATCAGAAAGAACTCTATGACCACTGCAAAGTTCGAGGTGGAGAAATTTGATGGCACCAACAACTTTGGCATGTGGCAGTGCGAAGTCCAAGATCTGCTATTTCGAGAGGGGTCACATATCGCTCTGGAAGACAAGCCCAGAGATATGTCGAATGATGACTGGAACTTTGTCAATCGCCAGGCTTGTGGCACAATCCGGTTATGCCTAGCCAAGAACCAGAAGTACTTTGTCATGAGAGAGAATAATGCAAAAATTCTCTGGAAACAACTCGAGGACAAATACATGACAAAGAGCATGGAGAACAGACTTTATCTGAAGAAAAAACTGTTCCGCTTCCAGTATAAGCAAGGTATCACCATGCAGGAGCATCTAGTAAGTTTTAACAAAATCCTCGCTGATCTTGAAAATCTAGATGCAAATATCTCTGATGAAGATAAAGCTCTTACTTTGTTAAATTCCTTGCCTGAAAGCTATGATCATTTAACCACTACACTGTTGTATGGTAAAAATGAGATAGAATTTGTTAATGTTTGTAATGCTCTGGTGAATAATGAGTATCGGAAAAAGGATCAGCATGACCACCAGAATACTGCACCAGAAGCTTTAACTGTGTCTAGAGGCAGGACGACAAATCGAGGAGCCGGAGAAAACAAGCGAGGTAAATCCCGTTCAAAGAGGGGATCATCAAGAACACGACTCTCAAAGGACGAGTGTGCCTATTGCCATGAGAAAGGGCACTGGAGGAAAAACTGTCCTAACATGAAGAAGTCAACTGTGAACGTAGCTCAAGAACCTGAGGGAGAGGAAGACTCTGCATTTACGATTTCCACAACAACACACTCTTCAGATCAATGGATTCTGGATTCTGGATGTTCCTACCACATGTGTCCGAACCAGGAGTGGTTCTCAAACTTCAAGGAGTTTGATGGAGGGATTGTCCTTATGGGCAATAACAATACTTGTCACACTAGAGGCATCGGAACAATCCGACTAAAGATGCATGACGGTACAATCAGACAACTTACAGATGTAAGGTATGTCCCTGATCTCAAGAAGAACCTCATATCACTGGGGGTCTTAGACTCAAATGGTTACAAAATGACCATTCAGAATGGAGTCTTGAAGGTTGTACGTGGAGCATTTTTAGCCATGAAAGGTTATATGAAGGGAAATCTGTATCTCCTTGATGGAGAAACTGTGACAGGCAGAGCAGCAGTCTCCCACAACAAAGAAGACGATGAATCTGACACTTCTCAACTTTGGCACATGCGCTTAGGGCATGTTGGAGAGAAGGCCTTGCAAAACCTGATAAAGCAAGGTGTACTGAAGAATGCCAAAACCGGAAAACTTGATTTCTGTGAGCATTGCATCCTAGGCAAGCAAACAAGAGTCAAGTTTGGCACTGCTGTTCATCGTACGAGAGCAACATTGGACTACATTCACACTGATGTCTGGGGGCCTTCCAAAAATGCTTCATTGGGAGGTAATCACTATTTTGTGACCTTTATTGATGATTACTCTAGATATGTCTGGGTTTATACTATGAAGCATAAAGATGAAGTTCTAAATATCTTCGTAAAATGGAAGAAGATGATTGAAACCCAGAGCGGGAGAAAGCTCAAGAGACTAAGATCTGACAACGGTGGAGAATACAAGTCAGATCCACTGAAGGAAATCTGTCAGAATGAGGGGATAATCCGACACTTCACTGTTCCTGGCACTCCCCAGCAGAATGGAGTTGCAGAAAGGATGAACCGAACTTTGGTTGATAAAGTTCGCTGCATGTTATCCCAGTCGGGCTTGAGCAAAGCATTTTGGGCGGAGGCTTTACTGTACGCCTCCCACATTATCAACAGACTACCCTCCACCGCAATTGATGGGAAAACTCCCATAGAGGTGTGGTCCGGACATTCTGCTACTGATTATGATCGGCTTCGTATTTTCGGATGCCCAGCATATTTTCACGTAAGTGAATCAAAACTGGATCCTAGAGCCAAGAAAGCTGTCTTCTTGGGCTTTAGTGAAGGAGTAAAGGCATTCCGACTGTGGAACCCTGAGTCAAAGAAAGTCATCGTAAGCCGAGATGTTACCTTTGACGAATCTGTAATGCTGAAACAGTCAACTCCAGAGAATGTGAACCATGATTCTCTAAAGCAGGTGGAGTTTGAATCAGAAGATGCTGGTCAAAATTCAGATGAATCTGATCCAGAATCTGATGACACCTTAACTGAAGTGGAGGAGTCATCACCGGAAACCTTTCAGCAACCTGAATCTATTGCCACCAGCAGACCAAAAAGACATATTCGGAAACCTGCTCGGTACACAGACATGGTGGCATACGCCCTTCCAGTAATTGACGATGATGTCCCGAGTAATTACAAAGAAGCTGTAAACAGCCCCGAGCATGCCCAGTGGAAGAAGGCGATGGATGAAGAGATGACATCACTTCATCAGAATCAGACTTGGAAGTTGGTTCCACTTCCAACACTCAAAAGAACAATTGGGTGCAAATGGGTCTTTGCCAAAAAGGAGGGTGCTACCGGCAAAGACAGTATCAGATACAAAGCCAGATTGGTAGCCAAAGGTTACGCTCAAAAGGAAGGAATAGACTACAATGAGGTATTTTCACCTGTTGTTAAGCATGCATCTATTCGGATATTATTGGCTTTAGTAGCACAGTATGACCTAGAGTTAGTTCAACTTGATGTAAAAACTGCATTCCTTCATGGTTCCTTAGAGGAGGAAATTTATATGACTCAACCAGATGGTTTTAGAGTCCCCGGTCGTGAAGATTGGGTATGTAAGTTGAACAGGTCTCTATACGGTCTGAAGCAGTCACCGCGACAGTGGTACAAGCGGTTTGACACCTTTATGTTGGATCAGAAGTACACACGCAGTCAATTTGATCACTGTGTTTATTTCCGGAAACTCCAAAATGAATCATTTATCTACTTGCTTTTGTATGTTGATGATATGCTAATCGCATCTAAAAGCAAGGTGGAGATTGACAAGCTGAAAGCTCAACTGAGCTCAGAGTTCGAGATGAAGGATCTTGGAGAAGCCAAGAAAATTCTTGGGATGGAAATCAGCAGAGATAGAAAAAATGGTGTGATCAAATTGACCCAGGCTCAGTATCTGAGCAAAGTACTTCAGAGATTTGGCATTAATGATAAGACCAAATCTGTAAGTACTCCTTTGGCGGCACATTTCAAACTCAGTGCATTGATGTCACCAAGTACAGATGGTGAGAAGAGACAGATGGATCATGTTCCATATGCCAATGCAGTAGGTGCCCTCATGTATGCAATGGTGTGTACAAGACCTGATATTTCACACGCTGTCAGCTTGGTAAGCCGGTACATGCATAATCCTGGTAAAGGCCATTGGCAAGCTGTGAAATGGATTCTACGGTACATTCATGGTACTGTGGAAACAGGCTTAAAATTCGAGAGAAGTAAAACTATTAGCAAGCATCTTGTTGGATATGTGGATTCAGACTATGCTGGAGATCTTGATAAGCGTCGTTCAACTACTGGTTATGTGTTCACCATATCAGGAGGACCAGTAAGTTGGAGATCAACTTTACAGTCAACGGTAGCTCTGTCTACAACCGAAGCAGAGTACATGGCTATAACAGAAGCTTTCAAGGAGGCAATTTGGCTTCAAGGATTGATTGATGATTTGGGGATAGCACAGGAAAAGGTAGATGTTTTCTGCGATAGCCAAAGTGCCATTTGCCTAGCTAAGAACCAAGTTCATCATAGTCGGACCAAGCATATTGATGTTCGTTACCACTTTATCCGAGAAATAGTAGATGAAGGAAACATTCTACTACAGAAGATCAGGACTACAGATAATCCCGCAGATATGCTAACCAAAATAGTTTCTGGGATCAAGTTTCAACATTGTTTGGACTTGATCAATATCTCTCGAGTTTAAAGCATTTGAAGGAGGAATGGAGGAAGCTCTGATCAGTGAATTCTCTCTGTGGATTCTCGCCAAGGTGGAGATTGTTGGAATGGTGACTCAAGTCCACAAAAGTGGCTCAAAGTCCACAATTCAAAGCTTGGCAGCTTCAACAATTTCTGCTGCAGAAATTGTTGAACCTTGGCAGCAGCCTCCTAGAACTTACTGATGGCTGGTGGCTGGTGTATTCACACACCACATGCATGGCCTATAAATAGGCATTAGTACTTTGTTGTAAATGTGCAGAGGAGAATTAGAGATTTAAGAGTTGTAGCAAAAACTCTAAGTTTATCAGTTTTTCTGGTATTGTGTGAGTTGTGAGTTAAGTGCTTGTATAGCACCTTGTATTCTGTATCCGGTTTGTACTCCATCTCCATTAATACAAGCTTCAAGCTCCTCCTCCCGTGGATGTAAGCACACTTGCTGAACCACGTAAAAATCTGTGTTTTTCAGTGTGTTTAAATCGGTTTTACTAATATCGATCTAGTTCCGCACAACATAGAGAACTGAAGAGACCATTCATGAAAGAACACATAAAAGTTTTCTCTTTTTATGTAGTTCAAGGATTTAAATTGCAGTCGACTAATGTTTTTTATCGTATCGTATTTATCATAGTTATGGAAGTAATAAAATTGTTGCGATAAATATCGACTGTAGATATCGACAGCAAAAAAACCGAAACCGCAAAATAACCCGCTATTTAAATCCGTGCTGTAGCTGTAAAAACCAATATCTCATTCTCTATCAATGAAAACACTCTTAGTCACCTTAATATATGCAGAAAAGAAACAAAAACTCTAATAATATCTAAAAGAACATAGGGGGAAAAAAAATACCTCAATGCTATACATATACAAGGAAATAATTAAGAGATACAAATTTTATGCAAAATTTCTTTCATGAACAGAGCCTGGGCAGGGATCTTGCAGTACTATGGCTTGATACTTTAGATTTCATGATTTTGCCCATCTGGGTCTGCAATTTCTTACACACGTTCTCCAATTCCATCACCCTCCATTGCATCCCTTGCAAATTTGCTCTGAGCTTTTCATTGTCAACTGATACGTCTAGTCTCCCAGAGTAAAGAACAATTTGTTCACTGGCTTCATCTTTCTTAGCCTTGCCTCTGGTTTCGGTGAATCTACAAGGGGAATCTGTGTAAGGTTTAGCATTGTTAATGCCATGTAGTAAGTTCTTAAGCTTCAATTGCTGGGAGATGAGAGCTTGCATTGCGCTTTTTGATGGAAATCTTGCGTTCTGAGAAAGATGTATGCAAGCCTCTGTAGAGAGCTTCTCATAGTTCAGTGCACAACATATCTTCATTTTTTCTTCTTCAGAAAACCCTGCATGCACCTATTAAAACCATATTTAATCCAAATGCAGTGGAAATTAATTATTATGGGGTAAATCTTTGGGCTGTTAATAATTCAAATACAATTTCTAGAGTGGCATTGCAAGATGTCAGAACAGATTAACTTTTATATCTATGCTGCTCCGACTCTTCATTTTTCTTGAAATATCCATGCATATTCAGACATAGGTACGAGGATATGACCCTCCAAGAACCCTTCAAATGCATGGAAAAACTTTTAAAAAATTGAGTATACCCGTGTCGAAGACACATACCCATATCCGAGTAACATAGTTCACCATAAAATGTTCAAGTACATATGCTGCATATTTCTAGGGAACTTGTATAAAGGAGATGAAAGTACTACCTCTAGATAAATGTCCATGGCGTGGTATAATTCATCCCAAGAGTCCCTGGCAGAATCCGGCAGGGCGACTACCAAAGCTCGAAACTTTGACGATTTTAGACAAGGATCCGGAGCTACTTCTGCTATATACATATCCATCAAGCTAGCAACCTTCTTCATTCGCATTGGAGATAGTTGCCAGCCTCCTCCACGAAGAAATGATTTCAGGAACCTAAGAACAAGATTCACATCATACAAATAACTTCTCCCATACGGAGATGGAATTAGCAGATTATCTAATGTTGCTTGATCTATCTGAGAACCTATCATAGTCTCCAACTTGTTCCTGCTACTTTTGCTTATGTTCAAACTCAGCACCGCACGAAGAATCCCAAACAAGCTCTTGCATGAAATAGAGCTTGGATCAAGAGTGTAAAGTATATCAATCACAATTTCTAGAACTTTGCGTTTCTCATCAGATGAGGCAGTATAAAACTTTGACTTGTGGTAATAGAAGAGGAACCGACTGATGATTACATGATTGTACTTCCGAGAGACCATAGATTTTATCAGCATGTCAATCAAATTGGGACTCAAAACTGAAAGGTCTTCAAACCACCAAGTTGCTCGAGAGAAGCTGTTTTTCAAACTCTCAGTACTTCTAGTATCGCAGGAAAGCCGAAACCCTGAGCTATCTGGAGAAGAAGTAGATGCACAAGGACTTGCTTCACTGGTCATGGCCAGCCTCCCAACAAGTGAATCCAAGCATTTTTCAAGTATACCTGAAGAAGTTGAAACCTGCTGTAAATCTTGGGAATGCTTCAAAGCAACCAGAAGATCAGGCCATGTCCAGTAGCTGATCTCGTCAATTGATTTCTTGGTTTTTTCTAATAGATTATAGTTTCCTGATACAGAATTGTTCATCTCCATGAATTGAGCAGCAGAATATAACAAGGAAATGTTTGAAGGATTTATGTCAATTTTTCCATTGTTGTAACAAAACCTTGACATAAGCTCAAAATTCCCTGCCCCTCCAGGAAAGTCATGGAATATCACTTTATTTCTCTTGACACTTGTGGATTTACCAAACAATTTGCTTAACCTGCCGGAGAATGAGCAAATAATTTTCTGCCAATGACCAGACAAGAAGAGAATTAAATGATATGGTGGTACAACAACAATGCAAAACAAAATTAAGAAAATATAAAACTCTAGAAGGGATAAAAACTATAATGTCTATTCTCTACTACCCAATAGTTATTTTTCCAAGAAACAATGCAACAACAAAAATAAGAAGGGAAAGAAAAATACAAAAACAGGAATGAGGATTATCAAGGAAAAGAAAGGAGAGAAAGGGGAAATTAAAAGGGAGTATTTAAACCAAGGAAACAGCAAAAAGGAGGATGAGAATTGAGAGGTCGTTATTAGAGTAATAAATTGAGTGAGGGTAATAATAAGTAGCAAAGATGTCAACATGAACAGTAATTAATGCCATCCTCAGTCCTTCTTAAAAGTGGTGAATAAAACAAATTAAGACATGAATCATTAAAGCACCCTATCTACAGCAATAAATGAGAAAGGGAAAAAGAAAACAAAACAGAAAGCCCTACACACTTCCGGAAAAAAAAAAAAAAAAGATCTTGACCATGGTGATTCTCAGGAAAGAAGAACAAGAGCAATTAACTTATGACTTACATCTCTGCAGTGTAGGTGGGAAATTAAATGTTAGTGGTACAACTGAAAATACTACAGAGAAAATTTACAAGAGAATGTGACAATTATGAAACTGTAATCATATGAATTCCACATTTCTCACACTGCAAAAATCATAAAAAAAAAAGTGTTCCTTTTTTTTTCCCCCTAAAAATAGAACTTTATATGCAAAGTGTGAGAAATAAGGAGGTAGAGAACAGAATTACCTTGTCTAGCAGGAAAGTCTCCTTTCCATTAACATCCACTTCAAGATCACAGCAAACTGCCATGACCCAAAATAAACAAAACCAGGAAAGAAAAAAAAAATCCACCTCAAATGAAGACTCTTTTCTTTGTTTTTGGAACTTGTATCAGAAATAAAGAAAGGATTTTTTTTTAACTGCCCAACAGAGACAGAGATGGGAGAAGGGAGCCAAATTAAGGGAAGTGAGGAGATGCATACAAAGTCACAAAGCCATATACCATATTCTTTACAAGGGGAAGAAGACAAATAGAAACAAGTGATTCTATAGTCACTGAACTGACTTTAGTTCTGCAAAATGAGGGAATAATAATCAAATTGAAATTGGTGCAGAACCAATGTGGTGGTTTCTAAACTGGGATAACAAAGACAAGACTCTTAAAATGTTCTAAAAAAAGTGTGTAACAAGCAACAGGATGAATAAAGACAGAGAAAAGATATATAATATATTAAAACCTGTAATTTAACTAGAGAAAAATAGAAGGGGGACTATGTGTGACCATTAACCCCTCAACCTGACATTCTTTGCTACTTTTCTATGTAATAATATAGTGTGATTATTTCTTTCATTTGCTGGCTTTCCTTCTCTCTTGTTCCCTTTTCCTCGCTGCCAGTATCTAGACCCGTGCACCCACCACCCAAATATATATAATCCATATTATTATAATACTAATTATACTACTAATAATATGATATCTCTCATGAGTCATGAACTCATAATATATTCCTTTCTCTTGTAGTAATTTGCAATGACTGAATTGCCCATTTTGGACCCTTTTCAGTTTCAGTGTGTCACCAGGTCCAGCCGGCCAGGTGTGTGGTGGACCAACTTCTAAAATAGGTCCCCACTGAAAGATTCATCTTTTTAGTTCGGATAATGCATCATGTTTGTTTATATTGTTGGCTGTGTTTCCCTTTGTTTTGTTCCCAATTTACTATTGTTAATCTTGTTTGGATTCTCCTTGAAACATTTTTTCCCTTGATTGCAAATTTTATATTTTGAGTTGGAATGATATATAGTGTATTCATACAATTGGATTTACAGATTCAGACGATTAAGAATGGTTGACTGATTGAGATCATGTATAGTTATCACGGGCATTAAGGTGTCGAGGCTTTTTTTCACACTGAATTGGAATAATTCATGAGTGTATAAAATGAAAGGGCTTTTTCTATATTTAATGATTCGTATATGCATAACATATTTCGTATTTTTTATATTAATCTTATAAACATAGACATAATATAAATTATTTTGCGACTAAATGCACCCTAAGAGGATGAATTTTTTATTCTTAATAAATTGGAGGTGGGGGTCGAAGGGTGAAGTCTAGACCTATTCATGGGTCGGGCAATCCGTCAGCCCGGCTCGTATTGGACCGGGCCTGGGTTTTATATTTTTGTTCCGAGCCGACCGGCCCGAAACAGTATTTTTTTATTATAATAATATTATTTTATTTAATTATAAAAAAATAAAATTAAAAAAATATTTTTTTTAATCGATAAACAGTAAATTTGAACCTAACGGGCCGATCCGACCTGACCCAAGATCGAACTTGAACAAAAAATATAAAAAAATTCCAACCGTGATTCGATTCGGTCCGTGAAGGCACCGCGCGCACAAGTCACAACTGTTAGGTTCATGACAAGGATGTTGGAAACGGGTGTCACGTGATTCATAAAACCATATTGACTCTTTTACCCTTACAAGCATTTTCATTTACGGTTTGACCGTCGATATAGGCACCAAGAGATTAGATAGAATAGAATGCATGATAGATTGATAGTATATTAATATAGTGTCTTATCGAACCTTTTCTTTAAACAATTATCTTTTTCAGCTTCGAGGAAGAATCCAACCAATCAACTGTAAAAGGGTATTCCTGATATTTTATAGGAAAAGAAGGGGCATTTTGTTCGTCTTTGGTCTTTAAGGCCGATGAGCGATGGGATCTCAGATAATCATTAACCAATCATCTTTTGAGTTTCCAAAGTAAACTCTAACGGCATGTTTGGTCGGCTGCAATAGCCAACCAAATCGGATCTTATTCGGCACTTCTTGCATATTCGATTGTTTGTTAAAAAAAAAATAGGTATTTCATGAAATATACATTTTGGGTATATTTGATAGATTTACCGAATAGTATTCGGGGATATCACTTAAGAATGACTATTCGATGATCGATTGTAATAACCTAAAAAAATTGTTTTTTATATTACCTTCAACAAATTCTCATTTTCCAAATCACATAAATTTATTTGGATAAATCTAAAAATTATGCTCTCAATACTCAAATAATTGTTAAATGATCTAATGGATAAATTATTTGAAAAAAAAAATGGAGAAGTTAAAAATTGTTAGAAATGATATTATAAAGATAAAATTACCCTTAATGAAAAAAATCTCATTTTCCTTTCTCCTCCCATTCAGAAAATATTAGTTTTTTAAAAAAATTAATTATAAATAAATTTAATAAATAAAATATTTAAATATTTATTTTTTTTAAATTTAAAAAAATAAAAATATATATTATTTTAGAAATATTGTTTTTTATTTTTTAAAATTTTTAATAAAAAAAAAGTATATATAAATATTTATTTTTTAAATTTTAAAAAAAAATTCAAACAATTTTATTTTTTAACTTAAAAAGTAAATTAAAAAATAAGAGGAAAAGGTAAGAGAAGGTTTTTTTTTATCAACGATAATTTTGTTTTTACAATTTTCTTCTTAACAATTTTTTATTTTTTCATTTCTTTTTTTCAAATAATTCTTACTCATTACACCATTTAACAATTATTATATTATTGATGATATATTTTTAAAATTTACCCAATTTATTTTCCGAGCCACACATCATTATAACCACACAAAAAAGTCACAACAAAACAAAAATTAATTTTAAAAAAAGCATAAAAAAAAGAGAGATTCTCATAGGTTTTTATATAAGGCTATTTATATGCTCCAAATTTAGAGAGGTGGAAGAGGATATAAAAGGGAAGAACATATTAAAAAATTGGGATCTTTGGAGTGGCGAAAGACGACGAAAAGAGGGATTTTGGCCGTAGGTTTTTTTATAGATCTAGACTTTTTTGGATATTTTTAGAAAAAACGAAACAGGAAATAAGAAAGAGGAGGTTAAAATAAATGTTGGGGTGAATTTTTGGTCATTTATAGGTTGGTGGCTGGCCGACGACGGCAGGGATTTAAATAGGGATCGTAACGCGACGCTACGGTCGTTATTTAGCGGTTCTGGCTTCTTCCGCTATCGATATTCACAACCGATATTTATCGCAATTAACCGCGTTAACATTTATTACGTTCGCAACCGCGATAAATGCGACGCGTCCGTGACCGCAATTTAAATCCCTGGACAACGGCAAGTGGACTGAAACTGGGAAAAGGCAACGATTTCTGTGTTTTTTTGAATTTTTTGGTTGAATGTAGAGAGAGAAAGGGTGGGTTTTTAGAGAGAAAGGATGAGGTTTTAGGGAAATGGGAGAGAGGAAAATGAGAAGAAAAAAAAAACTTGAACATTATATAATTTTGAAAAAATAAAAATAAATTATATATAAAATTATTTTTAAATATAATATATTTAAAATTACTATTTTATTTTTAATTTTTTTTATTATTTATTATTAAATATTTTATATTATATATAATTTTATGAGATTAATAAAAATATTTTATTAAATAAAAATATTATTATTTATGTCAAAGATAAAATAATATTTTTATTTTTATTTTTTAATATATTCTTTAACATCATTTTAACTAACCAAATAATGTAATAGTATTTTTTTCCTTTATTTCATTTAACGAATCAAATTATGTAATATCTATTTTATTATATTCTATTATCACCGAATAGTTATTATGTACCCTTATATTCCATTGCGAACCAAACGCAACGTAAATGATGTGGTTGACTAATGATAAATTCAAAATGTTTCTTCTTCTTTTTTCCAGAAAATTTATAATTTTAGCAAATTTTTTCTTGTCCAAAAGTTTCTAAATAAACCGCACCGTTAGTCTTTACATGAAAATAAAAATGAATTATATTGGGTCTGGAATCGTTTCTTCTTCTTTTTTTTAATGTTTTTAATTTGTTTTGTTTTCAAAATTTTGAAAATATAAAACAGGTTTGTTAAGTAATGTTTTTAGATACCGAAAACAAATACTTAAATTGTTTCAAACATAACAATTTAATACACAAAATAAGATTTTAAAAATTAAATAAGAATAATATTGTATTTAATTAAATTATTTGAATCATATTATTTACAAAATTTTTAAATAATGTTAATTTATACTATTTAATAATAATATTAAATATTATTATTTAATCATATTAGTATTTAATATCAATTAAATAATATAATTACACTTAATATTATAAAATATTAAATATATAAAATTATTTGATATTAAATTTATTACATAATAATACAAATTAATATAATTCTAAATTATATATTAAATAATTATATGAATTAATAATTATAAATAATATTCAATAATATATTTTATTTCATTTTTAATAATATTAAATTGTTAAATATTAAACTACCTATTCAAATTTAAGTGATCTAAAAATTAACACAAAATTAATTTTAAAACTCAATAATTTAAATTTAAAAAATAACTTGAATATAAAATAATCCAAACTCTTTTGACTTAACATGCCTAATCCTCGTAACTCAAATATATATATAGTAACTATCATTCTATAAGTTGGGCTCATTGGCAATATATCAAAGGGTCTTAAATGAGGACCATTCAAATTCATATTATCTCAAGTTATGTCACTATTAAAATTTGGTAAAGCTATTAGACTCAGAAACCCAAATTGAGATTGGATATGGGCTCAAAATGAAAAATGGGATAAATAATATGACTGGGTATTATGAAACGCCAATGTAAGAAGTTAAGAACACTGTGTTAGTGGAAATGCTTCTTGCTTCACTCCAACAAAAAAAAAAAATATTATTCCTTAAATGGAAAATTATTTATTACCCATTGGGTCATTATCACATATTTCATTAGGGTAATATATTTTTTAAGAATCAATAAATTAATATAAAAAGATACATAATAATATGTTAAATATATTTGATGGTGTATGAAATATTAATTGTCTCTTCACTGATGAGATAAGTAGAAGCATTGAAAATCTTTAAAACAAATTGCATAACCGTTAAGTCCAAAAGTCCAAAGAGGAAGACTTCTTTAACCATAAACCAATCTTAAATCTGGTTATGATTTGGACATATATATTTGAGATTCTGCATTCTTTTTTTAACTTGGTTTCTTGATTTTTGATGTCTGATGTTTGGGGTGTGAAGTTCTTGAGAGGCATAAAAGTGTTTTACTTTTTTATGTTTTTTTTAGCTTTTTGCAAAAAAAAAGTTCGCTTGACCGGTATTTATAGGCATTAATTAAGGATTATTTAATTATCAATTAAATTTTTTTATTTAATATATTACTTTTATGGAATTCAAGAAAAAATAAATCATTAATTATATATTTTAATTATATATATATATTTTTATATATATCATCTTAATCAATGGGTCCGGTTCCTCTCCATTATTTTTTCAATCTATTATTTTCAAATACATCTTAATCACCATTTACAAGTGAGACTTTCACAATTAATGAGTAGGCCCTACACATTTCAATGATAATGATGAATGTATTGAAAAATAATGGACAAAAAATAATAAATCGGATCCTAACCCTTAATAATATCTAGTGATACTGATTAATATTTCCTAAGAAAAAATAGACATCAATTAAATGGCATATATAACAACAAACTAATTTCAAAGTCTTTCAAGTTGTAGAATCTAACTTTTACAAGTTAATCAATTGCTATAAATGAAGAAGCTTATTTCTTTTTTTCCATCTACAAGCTTAGGGATGGCAATTTAAAATACGGATTCGGATATCCGATTCGTTTTTTATGAATTCGGATAAAAGTCGGATTCGGATATTATAATTACTATCTGCAACAGATTCGGAGCGGATGCGGATATGAAACCTTAGATATCCATTATCCGAATCTGCATTACTTCTGTGGATTCGGATATCCGAATCCGCTTATTTGTAAAACACATAAAATTTATTTGATTTTATATTTTTATTTTTAAAATTTTAATTTATTGAATTCGTATTTTAGCGAATTCGGATATCCGACGTATAATTTTATTTAATTCGGATTCGGATAGTAATATGAGGATTAAATGCGAATAATTTACGGATTCGGATTCGGATAGTATAAAAAATACAAATATTAGATCCGCTGCCATCCCTAATCAAGCTGGATTCTCCCAATCTAAGCTTTGGTTGCATACTGTATATAGGGTTTAGACATCCATTGGTCACGCAAAAGGAAAAACGTTAAGAGCTTCAAAAGGCGACACCGGGAGTATAACTCAGGTTCAAAGTCCAGACTGCTGAACCACTACACCATGGAACCAATTGGCGACTGCAACTACAGTTACAAAAATTATCATGCCACAGTCTATTCGATTTCAAAATAACAATCCTTGGAGTAATTAATGGTATTAAACAATGATTAGAGGTTAAATTTGTGAGAATTTCGGATCAATTGGTCAATTCGATTAAAATTTTTAATATTAAATAAGTATTAAATATAGTATATAATTAATAAAATATATATATTTAGTTTAATGGTATGACTTTTAATATAAAATTAAATGATTACAAGTTCAAATCTCATCATTTATAAAAAAAATAATAAAACTAACCTTAAACAGGTTTTTTTACTGATTTAATCCTGTTACTTTTATCAATTTTTTGCCTATTCAATCAGTTTTTATCGATTCACAAAATACTTTATTCTAAAGTACATATTGGATTGAACAGATCTTCAGTTTTTGATTAAATCGGTCCGATCAGTCAATTTGATCCAATTTTTTTTTAATACTGCTATTACATTTAGCTTCTATGTTTTGGAGCTGCATCTGATTTTCATTTTTTCTTGTTTGTGCAAGTTGATTGAGTATTAATCGTTTTATTGGTAAATAATCCTCATTTTCAGGCTTCCTTTATTAAGCAACCACATTTTTTAGGAAAAGGGAAAAAAATGGCTAAAGAGTACAAAATTTGGTTAAATGTGGAAATAAGATCACATTCCAAATTTGGTGTAGCCAAAACCTATTAGCTGGACAACTTGGGCATGAGGTGACGGTTCATACAAATGAATATTTGAACATTTATTGATTTGTTTTACTCATATTTCGATATTGTTCCCTAGTAAATCGTAAATAACTTTTCAACCCAACAAGAAACATAACGACCAAAAATTCGAATTTAATTTAATTGATTTATGTAATTATTTTTAAAAAATAATATTTTTTAAATTTAAAATTTAAATTTCAACATCTATAATTTTTTTCTTTGTCCCTAAACTACAACCTCTTTATACCAAAAATAAAATGTTGAGTACCATCAATTAGTGAAATTATTACAAGATTAATTCAATAAATTGTTATCCAACTTGATCTTAATTCATCACTTAGGCTAATTTAGGTTCGTAACCGAAAAGAGTTTGAGTTGAAAAAAAAATAATGTCATGAATGATCTTTGAAGCTTATCAAATTTATTAATGTGATACATGTACTTTAAAAAATTTCAATGTGTTACCTGTATTATCAATCAGTTTGGTACTTTGACTTAACACCATTAAATGTAGATGATGATGATGTGGCATTGATCAATCGGGTAATGACAAGTAGCATCACTTTATTTTTTTTAAATTAATATCTAAATTTTTGTTAAATTTTTTTAAAAAATTAAATTATATTTTAAAATTAATATCTAGTTTTTTAAATATATATTAAAAAATTAAAAAAATTGTAAAATTAATATCTTTTTTAATTAAAAAATTAAAATTATTTTTAAAATACAAAATATTTTAAATTACTTGTTAAACAATTTATAATATTTTGAAAGTATTTAAAAAATATATTTTAAAAAATAAAAAGTTATTTTTAAAAATTACAAAAATTAAAATATGAAATTAAAATATTTTATTTTTTTAATTTTTAAAAAATAGTTATTAAATTTTTTTTCTTTAAATTAATACATGTGGCATCATAATATGATGTCATGTGTCATCATTATGTTTTTAAAATAACTTTATTTTTAAAATTAAAATAATAATTTTTATGTTAATACACGTGGCATCATTATATGGTGCCACATGTTAAGTTTTTTATTGGATACAAAAAGTTACGTCATCAATATTTAACGGTATTACTGACAGGTATTATAATAGCACATAGAGTGAAACTTTAAGTACCAAAATATATATTTTTAAAGTACAGATACTATATTGACAAATTTGATAAATTTCAGGAACCATTCATGATATTATCCCTTGAAAAAAGTATAATGAAAAAAATATGATTTCAAAATTTTTAAATGTTTGCCATTATTATGAAAAAGTGTTATAGTGAATTAAAATATCAAAAAAAATATAAAAAAATTTAAAAATTTAAAAATATTAAAATTATTTTACGTCAATAGCCAGTTTCCAAACCTTAAATCATCATTTCTTAACTTTTCGATTTGTTAAATCATAATTTTAATAATAAAAATTAAATTTTTTATTCGTTTAATATTAAGATTATCGTAAAACAGAATTTTTGTTGCGCCCACCTAAAAGCTAAACGGGCAATTAATTGTGTTAGGCCCACTTCGCATGATCATTTTTTTTAACTTCATATACAAGTTCAACCAAGATACTAAAATTCATAATACAATTAATTATCACGGATATTTAAAATTAAATGCATTTCATATTTTGACGTCCGTAAAAAAAAAAATTATAAGTTATATGTAAAAATAAAATAATGATGAAATATCAAACTAATTAATTTATTTAAATTATGTTTGTCTATAATTCAAATGAGAATTCTGAAAAAATAATAAAATATAAATTCAACAATTATTATTATATCTTTATTCATAAGAATCATAACTAGTAATATCATTCAATTTTTTATATATATAATTTAACAATCATAATATATATTTTTTTTATTGAACACCTAAAATTTTAAAAAAGTTACACATACATCAACCCATACTATTTATTGAATATTTTAACTTTTACCAAATTTTTATCAATACAATAATATTTTTAATTCAACAATTGTTATTAAATTTTAAAAAATACCCAATATTAAATTTTCTAAACAAATATAAATATTCATACTCATCCAACACTAATTTACCATAAAATTAATATAAAATTTGCATCTATAAAAATCAGGAACCAACATGTCCATACTCCAACATAGAGGTGCTCATGGGCCGGGTCGAGACCCGAAAATTTTTCGAGATCCTTGCCCAGGCCCGGCCCTTGGCAGACCTGGATCGGCTCGCCGGCCCATGAGCACTGTTCATCTTATTTAAAATATAAAAAATATATTTTTTTTTATTAATATTTTATATTTTTATAATTAAAATTAAATAAAAATTATTATTTTAATAAAAAAATACTGTTCTGAACCGGACCGGAACAAGAATTCCCTGCTCAGGCCCAGCCCAATACGTGTAGGGCCGAGTTACCCAGCCCGTGAGCAGGTCTACTCTAGCACAACTAAAACTAAAAAATCGACCAATAAAATAAATTTTTAATTCAACAATCATTATACTTAAAGAAAATACTAAATATAAAAAATCCAAAAAAAAAAAAATCCAATATAAAATTAAAAAAATACCTATACAACCCAATTACTATATATAAAAATTAAAATAAAATTTAGTAAAAATCAAGGCGCAATAAATATATAAGAACTAAAGACAAACAAATTTTACTCATATAAGTGTCAAATAAAATTAAATAAAAAATATAATCTAAACTAAACTCAATATATTTCATTATAATTCACTAAAAAAAATCAACAAAATGCCATGTCAAACATACTTTAAGATAATAAACTTGTGCTAAGTGTCTACGGTCTACCTACAAAATACCATTTGAATGAATTATAATATATAAAATATAAATCTTATAATTATAAAATTTTCTCATTTAAATATTTTTATTTATAAAATTAAATAATTTTCTCAATTTTCATTTACTCTTTTAAAAAATCTCAAACTATTATAATACTTAACGTATTAGACACAAACACTTTAAAATTTTAGAATTATTGGAGATAAAACAAGGTTTATGAACCTAAGCCATTCTAGTAGTGAAGATAAAACAATGCTTATCAATCTAAGCCGTTTTATTGTCTTTTATATTTTTTATTATTTTTATGTTAGAGTTAAGGATTAGATATATGAGTATATATATAGTCAATAAAGTAAAACAATAATTCAATTTATTTAGCAATAAAAATTAAAAGATTCAATTTGACATGTTTTATACCACTTATTATCATCACTATTTAAGTAATCTACAATATTTATCATTTTTAAAAGTTTGAATTCAACAAGTTTTATAGTACTTATAAATATACCATCACTACTACAAATAGTACTTTACTTGAAATTGTGAAATATTGTATGTATTAGCATTTTTTACAGTATTTTTTCTGTTTTAGTAATTTTTATTATGTTAATTTCATTTTGTTAGTATTTCTTTTTGAATGGTTTGATTTTATGATTTGAAGAATTTCTTTTTGGGGTTAGATTAATGTTTCATTAACTATTTTAATGATAATGATATATTTTTTATTCTATTAATTACATTTTTAATATAAAACAAAGTTAAGTTTTTATAATATTGAAATATGCAAAATTCTATTATTAAATCAATTATTAATAAAAATTCAATTATTTATATTTTATAATTATAATTTAAAAATATGTTAATAATACATATTTAAAAGGATATATTCACATGCAACACACGTGATAACAAATACTAGTTACTAGTAAATCTCTATTCCTTCGATGTGGGAGGTATCAATATTTTTTATTTTTAAAAATAATTATTATAAATTATAAATATTTACAAAATAATATCTATTTTATAACTTCTTTCTCTTTTAGCTTTCTATGTTTCTTTTATAGGTTGCTTATCTTTTTTTTCATAAAAAAACTCAAAATTTTCACTCTATTTTAAAGATGTAAATTAATAAAAATAATATATATACTTGATATTTTTGCTAAAAATACTTAAGAATAAAATCCAAAAGAAAAAAAAATACATGAAATTGAAACCCATAAAAAAAAAAAACTAACTTTATGCATGTAAAAATATCCAAAGTTATATTGGCCCAAATCATTTTTTATTGTGAAAAGCCCAAAAACCTAGAGCCTATTTTGATAGTCCAAGACAAAAAAAAAAAAAAAAATAGTTGCTAATCATGTAGATAACTTTCATTTAGTATTAGAATTAATAAAAATAATATATAATTATATATACTTGATACTTTTGTTAAAAAATCCAAAAATAAAAAATACATGAAATTGAAACCCATACAAAAAATTAAAATTTATCTTTATGCATACAAAAAGATTCAAAGTTATTTTATTCCAGTTTCCAAATCATTTTTATAGTAAAAAAGCCCTAAATTTTAGAGTTCATTTTTTATAGTAAATTTTTTTTAAAAAAAAAACTTGTTGGTTGACCTCTCAAGAATTTTCAACTATAATAAATCTTGTAGCTAACTTTCATTTAATGTTAAATTATAATTCTTCAACTGGGACTAACTTTTTTTAAAAAAAAAATTCAGGATATTTCTCATCCTCATTTTATAGTTGATAAAAGATTAATCTTTGTCGGGTCGAAAATGTAATGGTAAAGCCCTCATAATATTAGTGACTCTCAAGATTCGAACCAAAATTCTCATCTTAGAGGTTGAAGTCATTTTACCACTTCAACCAACTAAATATTGGTAATTTTGACTAACTTTCATTTAATATTGATCATGATTTTTAACTGTAATAAATTATCTAGTTTACTTCCCTTTAATGTTAGATTATATATATATATATGTAAATTTTGTTTTATTTAAAAAATATGAGTTTGATTAATTAATATCAATAAACATAAATTAAAAATTATTTTTATTAAATTAAAAAAATAATATATTAATTATATTTGTTTATAAATATCACCAACATTTCCAAAAAAAATAACATGTTAATCATTGGCTTTGAAATTCGTGCGGGCGGATCGGGTTAATTTGGATCGGATCAATTTGGGTCGAAAAAAATTTGAATCATTTCGGATTCGGATCATTTCGGTTTCGGATCATTTCGGGTTCGGATCTTTCGAGTTTGTCACTCAGATTATTTGGGTTCGATCGTTCCGGTCATTTAGGTTCAATTTATTACTTTTGAAATAAAATTAGATTAAATTTAAACAAATTATTTGATCGAGTCATATTTAATTAAATTTTGTCAAAACATAGAAAATAAATAATAAATAATATTAAAATATAAATATAAACATTATAATTTAAATTTAAAAATAAATATTTATCTTACCCGATTTTTTTGATTCAAACATAATCGAGTAATTTTTTGAATTTGAGACTTAAGTATCTATTTTATAGTTTTACTCAAACGAGTATTATTGTATACCTAAAACCTTACCTTAAATTCTTAATCAATTCACATATTTGAATTTGATATTTGTAAATATATTATTAATATTATAATATAATGTACAAATCATTATAACAACATACACATCAATGATTTATTTTATATACTCTTTAAAAAATCACATGATAAAATTTAAAAAAATTATATATTTAAACATTTATCCTAAAATAACATATATAACAATAACCTTAGTTTCAATATCTCTACTGGTGTCAACACATATCCATTAACACGTTTAAAACAGGATAATTTAACGTATCTTAAACGTGTAGACACGTTTAACACATTTATATATAAAACATATTTAACTTTTAATATAACATATATAAACTATCAATATCATTTTAAACTTTTAATTATGATACTTATTTAATATATAACTAAATAAAAAATATTTTAAGCATTTAATTTAATATAGTTCTACTCGTTTTAGTTAATAGTAATAATATGATTGTTAAAATAAATGATAAGTAGAGCAAACTTAATTTCTCTTCATATAATATCCGATTTCAATATCTTTATAATATAAAAGTTAATTTTATTAGTATAAATACCATGACCTTTTGACATATATAAAAAAAATTCAAATAAGCAAAACTTAATTAATATGAGATAATATCCTATTTCAATATGTTTGCTATAATATTATTTGTTTATGTAAGAATTATTTACATTGATTTTTAAATATATATATTTAAGCAATAAGAGTTATTTGAAATGAATATTTATTGATAAATTTTAATGTAATATCTCTTTAAGTTCAAACAAATATTTGTTCTTACTTTCAAGCATTGATCAAAAAATTCAATTTCATTCCAACTAATATAATATATTTTAAAATTACAATAACAATTCAAAAAATTTAAACTTACTTAAAAAATTATCAAAATAGTATAAATATAGATTTTATATGATATCTGTACATGTATAGTTACTAACTTACTGTATTATTTTACATATACAGAAGAGAACAAATATAAGAATAGAATCAATTTATACATATTAAATAGTAATTACATACTTTATCATACTCTAAAATGATAATTACAAGTTATAAAATTAAAACAAACTAATAATTTACGTTATAGCCATAGGTATTATTTTTATTAAATTAATATTTTCTCTTTTTTATAATTAAATTAATATTTTCAAAATAAAATTATATTTAATTTAAGTTCAGATCATTTCGGGTTCGGGTCATTCTGGATTTAGATCATTATAGGTGCGGATCATTTCGGGTTCGGGTTGGTCGGTTTCGGATTGTTGACTTTTTTTAATAAAATCAAATTGAATCAGATTTAAATTCGAACGGATTGAACGATTTTTTTGAATTCGGATCAAAATTGAATGGTCTCGTCACATGCATTTTGAGAAAATAGCCAGTAATAACGAAAGGGGATTGGTCGAGGTGCGTTTTGTGAGATTGTCAGTCACATTATCTTCTAATTCCTGCAATTGCTCTTAAGCCATTGTCACAGAATAATGCATTTGGGACCGCCACCGCCATTCTCATTTGCCTTTGTCAGATTGAACAATACTTATATATTCAAAGTTAGCTTTTTCTTTGTGCAATTTTCCACATCATCC
Organism: Fremontodendron californicum; assembly: GCA_030761205.1. Classification (NCBI taxonomy): domain Eukaryota; kingdom Viridiplantae; phylum Streptophyta; class Magnoliopsida; order Malvales; family Malvaceae; genus Fremontodendron; species Fremontodendron californicum. Next base: position 4,830,745 of record JAULJL010000025.1, on the reverse strand, counting down.
AAATGCATAATAAAAAAAAATAATTAAAATATAACATAAAATATCCTACAATGTAAAAAAAAATTAATACATGATATAAATATATAAATATAAACGTATTATAATATAAATATATTAATATATTAAAAATTATATAAATATATAGTAATTTTAATACGATTATAATATAAAAAAATAATATAAATATACGAATTATTATTATTATTTTTTCTATTTAGCTTTGATGGTTGGGAAGAACTTTCTGGACAAAGACTGAAGCCAGTCAGAAGAACATTGGGCATTCTGTCCCTGTAGGTACATTCCTGAAGCAACTTTTTGTGGTAGATATGAATTGGTATTTCCCTCCATCAGGATTGCGTCAAATTGCATTTCAAACCCTAATTATGTCTCCACAATTCCTTGTTATCTAGACTTTTTGTGTGTTATGTTTCGTCTCTAATTAATATCCCATACAAGTCAAGGGCCCCAACAACTCCAGTGCCAAAATTAACACTGACAAGTGACTGAATCAATACCATATTAGTGATGTATCATTTTTTTTAATTGATACATATCGATATCGATGTATTTTGATATATCGTTTTAGATTTATCAAATTTTTTTTTCATATATATATTTATAAAGTTCATTTTTAAGTTTTCTAATAAAATATATATTATATACATGTATAAATATATCTCAATGACATATATATTTATATACAAATACAAAAATTTAAAATTATAAATATTTAATATCTAAATTTTTTAATCATAAATAAATGTAATAAATTATTATTAATTAGATTCGATAGATTAATTTAATAAATATATATTTTTGAATGAAATTATAAAAAAATAAAAATTATTATGACTAAAAAATATTAATTAGAATTGGTTAAAAAAATTTAAGTGAATTTTTTTTAAAATTTTGTACCAACCGGTACGGGTCAATACTTATCAGTTTAGGTCAGTACAAATCAATACAGGTCGATACCGACTGATACGGGCCAATATAAAAATCAAAACGATATGATATTGATATCATTTTATTTTTTTAAATACGTATCAACCGATATGCTCGATATCGATACAGTTTTTATATATTGAAATACTAAAAACATATATATTGCAGTCCTTTTCAATTCCATATACACAGCAGCAGTTTTCACTATATTATAAAGATGGAAAGAAAAAAAAAAGTGATAATTATTTCATTCAAATGATCGACTATGCCATAGGTGGAACATCTATATTGAAGAAACTTTTTCCTATTCTAATCTATTTTTAAAAGCCATAGCTGGAACATCTATATTGTAGTGTAAGTAAAACAGATAAGTACAATCTCATAAAAAAAGCAATTGATTCTGTTCTTTTCACTCTTAATTATTTTTTTGTAATTTCATAAAAGAAATCACTGTCAGCATCATTAACTTCACATCTCTCGTATTGGTATATACATACATGTATAAATTCATCACCCCGCACCACCTCCCCTGCCTGCTTCACGTTCAAACCAATCACACACACACACACACAAAAAAAGCCAGAACGTTCTCTTTTTTTTTCCTTTCAACTTAACTCCGCACCGCATAAATGAATTTCTTCTCAGAGTTGGGTTCCTGTTATCGCCCATCGACATCGGCTGCACCATCACATCAAGAGAAGGAGGGTGGTGGTGGTATTCACGTGGCTCCTCTCCCCTCTAGCCGCCACCATGCAGAACGGATAAACAAGTTGGGTGGTGGTGGTGGTGGCTCTGCCTCGTCAGCAGCTCGACATTGGAGACCAGGTCTCCAGGCTATCAGGGAAGACGGCATCGTATTAGCTTCGGAAGGTAAGATTACTGAAAGGAAGGCTCACAGTGAAAACAAGTCCAAAGGGAGATATACGTCTAAGCCTCACAGGGTTAGCAGGTTGGTTAATCTTTTTTTTTTTTTTTTTTTTCCTTTTTTAATTAGCCTTTTCTTCCTAATATTTGATTTTTTTTTTTTTGGTTTAATGTGTTTTGTTTTTGGTGATTTTAAGGAATAATTATTGTGAGCCGATGATTATACCAGCGTTCTCTCCGACACCCTTCATGTTTTGATCAGCTTTGGCCGGGTGGTGGTGACTATTCTATTTCTTTCTTTCTATATTTGGGGATCACTTGTTTTTCATCCAAAACTTGTAAATGGTTCTTTTGGATTTCGATAATAAATTGTGCAAATGAATTTTTCTACAGAGTTAGTGCATTTTTACTCGAGTTCAACTTATGAATGAGTTTACCCTTGGAAAATGAAAATTGTACTCAGCTAGTCAGCCCTTAAGCAAAGGGTAATTCTAAACTCGGATCTTAATTCAATTGGTTTATATAATTATCTTTAAAAGATATTATTTTGAGTTTGGATTTCAACATTTACAATCATCCAGACGTTCTCTAATTTATACCCAAAAAAGAAATGGATAATTCTGCAGGTAGCTATTCAAATTTATTTCACTAGTTAAAACAGAAGAAAATAATTGCATTTTTGCTAATACCTGAAACTTGAAAATTGTCCATTGAATATATATATATATATATATAAGGTGGAACTGGAAACCATATTCTGCAGTAATGTCATTTGTCAAGGTCGAAAAAATGGACAAAAGAAATATAAAAGGAGAGGATAGGAAGAAAGAGAAAAGAGAGATTCGTTTTTTCTTCCCCATGTATATGCTTATTGAGAAAAGGAAACAAAGATATAAAGACTAAGGTCCCTTTGGATCTCACCGCACGTCCGGTGCAGTGGGATCAAAGACATTTTGTTCTTCCATTGGCTGAACTCCACTGCAGTGTCATTTGGATGCCACCCCAATGGTGGTTCCATTGGATTAGAGCTCTAGTCCATGATCAAAGCTCCAATGATTGGTGCCCCAATGGAGGAGGTAATTCATTTTTTACTCCTTTCATTTTTTTTATTTTTTTAATTTTAATTTTAAAATCATTTATTTTTTAATTTTAGGTTTTTAATTAATTAATTAATTTGTTTTTTAATTTATTTTTAACATAAATATATTTTAATTATTATTTAACATAAATATAATTTTAATATATATTTTATCATTTAATATAAATATAATATTAATATAATATTAATTATTTATTATATATATATATATACACATTTTAATCTAATACCCTTAATGATCATTTTTTTTCCACTATCATTCACCTCACCGTCCGTTGCGTTTGAATCGAAACACATATTTCACCACTGAATTTAATCTCACCACTATAGTATCCAATCTCACCACCAACGCTGTTTTTAATCTCACATGAACAAATCTTACCGCCCATCTAAATAGACCCTGAAACTCCGTTTGGTGCGGTCTGATTGGGACACTTTTTGGCCCCAATCGGGTCGCACATGTTGTTTGGGTTACATGGCCAACACGATGAGACTGTGCTGGCCTCTTCTTTCTCCACTGGAGCTCTATGCTCCAGTGGAGAATAATGTCCTCCAGTGGGATGACATTTACCCATTATAACCCCTTTTTTTAGTGAAGGTACAAAAATTGTCCTGCCATTTTTTTATTTAAAAATTTAAAATATTTTTCAATTTAATTTAATATAATTAATAAATTATTTTAATATGAATTAATTAAAAAATGAATAATTACATAAATAATATTAAAATATTATTTGATATTACTATCATTTTTATTATTTATTAATAAAACCATTATTTGATATAAATATAATTTTAATAATTTATTAATTTTATAAATATTAAATAGTTTAAAATTTTTATTATACACTTATTTTTATCTAATATCTTCAATGGTCATTTTCTCTTCTCACTATAATTCACCTCACTGTCATCATTGCGTTTGCATCCAAACATATATCCCACCGCTGATTTTAATCTCACCGTTACAATATCCAATCTCACCGCTACAATAACTAATCTCATATCCACCGTTGTTTTTAATCTCACCGGAGCCAATAGGCGGTGAGATTAAAAACAGCGGTGGAGGTGAGATTAGTTATTGTAACGGTGAGATTGGGTATTGTAGCGGTTAGATTAAAATCAACAGTGAGATATGTATTTGGATTTAAAAGCAGCGATGAGATGAATTATAATTAAAAGAGAAAATAACCATTAAGGACATTAGATTAAAATTTGTATATAATAAAATTTATAACATATTTGAAGAATTAATAAATTATTAAAAATAAAAATATATTTACACATTTAAAAATAAAAAATAATATTAAATGAATATATAAATAATTTATTTAAAATAGTAATTATATCAATGATTTATTAAATAATTATAAACTTATTTTAAATAAATAAAACATAAACAATAAATAAAAGTAAAATTAAAATTAAAAAACAAAATTAAAACTAAAATTAAAAAAAAATGTGGGTAAAATGGAGAATAACACCTCCAATGGAAAAAAAAATTCCCACTGGACTTTTTCCACCAGTGGAATTTTTTTCTTCCACTGGTCGCCAGCTAGACATTTTACAGTGGAATTTTACACTGGGCTCATGCTATCCAAATGGATAGCTCAGTGCGTTTAAATGAAAAAAAAATGTGCTTCATCGCACCGTACCGACGCTTCGTTGAAAACCAAATGAAGCCTAAAGCAAACATCATTTTCTCAGGTACTTAAATTATCAAGATAAGTTAAGATTTCTTTCCCATTTTTGTGGCTGGAATTTGGAAGTTTAAGACCAGATTTCATAAGTGATGGATAAGTTGGTAACCTCTCTTCTGCACCACAAATGGAGAACAAGAGAAATACATGCATCATTCATGTTCAAGAATTAATTAACTACTGATCACACTTAAAAGGGGTCAGATACAGTCTGATGCTTGAATGCCCGGCACTATGAAACAATTGGTAAGGATTTTACATGACAGGTTTCCAATCCAGGAACTTCCCAGATCAAAATACTCCCTGTTTAGTAATTGGCAACCGATGATGTGTTGCACTGTGTTAAAGTCAAGCAAAGCTCACACAAATGTTTGCGAGGGATGAGAAGGGCATCTGATTATTGGATCCTTGCATGCCCCTTAGGGAACATAGCTCAGTTGTCTTTGGATCATATCTAGATTTTTAGAATGCCTGGGGCAGCTCAAAAGTAGAAATCACCTTCTTATGTTGGAAAAGCTTGAAGAATCAGATAAAGCAGGATAAGGGTCCTCTGGTGATTTGCACCAAGTAGCAGGTACTTGTCTTCGATATTACTGCTGCGCATCTTCTTAGCAGCCCTAGCTATTTCACCTTCAGTTCTCATGTTGCTTATTCTTCTGAATATCAGCTTTTGAATGATCCTTCCCTTAATCCTTTGCGTGTCGAGTGACTGGTTTTAGGATAGGTAAACTCTGAATGAAAATGAATTCTAGTTACGTTAGGCAACAGATATAGAAAAACTATATCGCACTTATAGTGCAAGAAATGAACTTAACACCTATCCTTTCTTTTCCACCCTAGCATGCAAGAAATTAAAACAGCGACGGATTTATAGCATTATGTGACGGATTTTTCCGTCACTGCTCGAGCAGTTTCTGGTAGTCGAAGTTAATAGGAAAAACATCACAGTTTTATATCCTAAGTTAATGGAAAAATAATGACATGATCCTCGATGAATTGGCCAAGATTTCATGCATATTTTAACAAGAAAATTAACAAAGTAAACATCCACATTTTGTTTCCTGCAATGCTAAAGATACCAAAAGGCTTTAGAACATAGAAGGAAGAATAGGAGTATGAAGTAAGCACCCATCCCCACCTCAAGAAAAAAAATAACAAAGACATTTCAAAAATACTTCAACCACAACCATATTTGCTTCATATCAACAATAAAACCAAAGATTATGCAAATCTAAGGCGAATTTTCTATAGCGTTTCCCCATAGTTATGTTCATCTTCCTAGGTATCCCCAAACTCATTCGCAAGACAATCACTTCTACTTTCAGTTTCCTCTCAAAACCACCCTTGTCACCTATTCTGTAATTAGAATTTAAAAAGGTTAACTTACACCTAAGTTTACCTAACACCCGGAATATTCAACAACTTAGGCTAACCCCAAGGAGCAGCTACAGTATCATCTTTAATTGAGAATTCTGTCATGATAACATGAATCTCCATTACTTGATATGTAAATAAAATTTATCAGGAAATAATGAGCATCTTTGTGATTAGTTTACAAAGTAAACTCTAATGGCAGGAAGATTAATGGAAAATGTAGGAGACTTCTGAAGCAATATGAAAGCAAAGCAATTAAATATAAGGAGTAACAAGTCATAAGACCCACCAATAATTCTCCAAAACCGAGCCAAACAAAAAAATTATGAAAAATATTATGCTCCTCAAAATAAAAAATGAGTGACAGAAAAAAAAAGAAAAAAAAGTTATCATTACGTTTATCATTATGTTATAAGAAAGAAATCTACTTGTTTAGTTCTCTGCCCAGTGCACAGTGCCCACTGATCTCACAGGAAAGGAATGAGTGTTTAAACTTGGAAATGGAGACATTAGATTCGATACTGGTGCATCAGGAACCCAATAAGACAACTTATATTCTTGCTTCAATTCTTGATGAATTTATAACAGTTGGGCATGGAGCCAATGTTGTCCATTTTTCAACAAAATTTCGACCTAACATGGCACAGAATAGACTGAGCCATAATGAAATGAGCAACCAAACCATGCATAAATTCGATTTGGTTCTTAAATATCTAACAATTCAAAGAAATTAAGCATTTAAATGAATGGCGTCTATAAACAGAGATAAAAAATAATGTTATTAAAAGGTAATCCTCAAATATACAGAGGAATCGGTATATACAGCCAGCAAATAATAGCTGAAAGAAGCACAAAAAATCAAGACACAATCGGCCAAAATAGAAACAAATTGTAAGAAACGTTATGTAGATAATTACATTTTTATTTTTTTAATTTTATTAAACACATTTTTAATTTAAAAATATGCGTAAAATATAATAAAGAGGGGCTACAATCATATTTTACAAAGCTTTCAAATGCTATTGGATCTAGTCCAAGCTAGATGGACTCAAAAGATAAATTCAGAATAGGGCTTTAATAGATTCGCGTTGGATTGGGTTGGGTTCGATAGACCCGCATTATTTTTTTATCTCATTTTATCTATATATATCTATATCTATATATATAATATATATAAAGAGAGAAGTGATTCACTTACACTAATGTAAAATTAAATTAATTTTACAAATTTTTACAACGTTTTATACGATTTATATAAATGAATAGGGCTGATCACAGTAGTTCTAATTTGCCATTTTAAATATTTATTATTAATAATAATATTTATCCAATTCAAGATTATTTTTTTAATTAGGCATCAATTGCAAATTCTCGACTTGATAAAAATCATTTTAAATTAGATACATGATGAAAATGTACACAAATTTTGTTATCAGTATAAATAAATAACATATACTTGTAAGAAATGAATACAAAATAGTACCTTATGTCAACAAATTAATTAAATTGGAACTCTTGATGCATGAACTAAAAATAAAAATTTTATTTTTAATGATTCAAAACCAAACAACTTTTACTTTTATAAAGTATTAAAATATAAAAAAGATCAAACTAAAATAAAACTTTTAAATATATAGAAAGCACAATCAAAATCGTTATTTATGTTTGAAGAGTCTAATAAATACACCAAAAGAGTAGATATTGACATGAACAATCCGAATTTGATTCATGGGTATTTATATACTACTCAATATATATGAATCTAAACTTAAAGTATTAAACTTAAATAACACTTAACACCAAGTACATTCAGCCACAATTAATTGGATTTATAGATATTATAGATTCATGAATGATTAAGTTCATGAATATAGTTAGATTCATGTTATTTAAAAATAAGCAAAAAAAATAATAATAATAATTAAGAAACAATTTGATTCATGGGTATTTATACTACTCGTTAGATATGAATCTAAACTCAATATATTAAACTTAAATGGGACTAAATATTAAGTATATTCATTTACGATTAATTACATTCATTGATATTTGATACCATAGATTTATATATGGTTAACTTCATGAATAATTAGATTCGTGTAATTTAAAATAAAAATAATTAATTAATAATATAAAAATTGTTAAAATATAAAATTAAAAGTTATTAAAAACAAACCAAATAATTAAATGCTAAATTCCTCGATTGAAGATAATTTTTTTTTTTGTGTAATCGAAATTAAAGAGAGGACACTTATCAACATGAACTTCAAATCAAGAGTTCTAGTTTAAATTATACTTATAAATATAGGTATATTGATTATTTATTTTGAACTTATATTATTAAAATTATAATATTTGAGTTGATTTTATAAAAATATTTAAATAATAAGATTATTTTCTTTATCGTATATAGGAAAAATAAAAAATATTTGGTTAAGCTTATTTTTTTCTTTTATAAATGTTTTTATGACAAATATTTATCTAAAGAAAGAAAATAAAAACATATTCATTTTTTTAATTTTTTTTTTAAAAAATAAAATAAAAAATTGAAAAGTTTTGAAGACTCGTGCTTGACAAATGGCCGCCAATTAAGTTAACATATGTCAATCCTAACCCTCAAAACCTTCTCTTTATATATTATATATTATAGATAATGCCCGCGTTTTGTTGTGAAAATATTTGATTTAAATTGATATTTTATAATAAATTTGAAGTAAAAAAATAAAAAGAGTAAAGATAATAATTAAGAAAAATAATAATTTTTATTCTTATGAAGATACCTGATATAAAATTGAGAGTTATTTAAATATGGTCAATTACATCCGACAATTTTAGACACAACATAATTATACGATATAAACATAACATGAGAAAAATAATTAAAACACTACATGATATAAAAATAATATGAACACGACACAAATACACGAACGTGTCAAAATCTACATAAAACTAATTATTAACGTGTCAAAATTTATATAAATATATAATACCTTGAATACAATTATAACAGAAAAAATAACACGAACATGATGATGCGCGATACAAAATTAGAGTTATTTGAATAGTGTCAATTAGATTTGGCAATTTAGGATATAACATGATTATACGACTCGAACACAACATGAAAAAATAATTAAAACACGATACGAAAAATAACATGAACACGACACAAATACATGAACGTGTCAAAATCTACATAAAACGAATTATTAACATGTAAAAATTTATATAAATTTATAATATTTTAAACACACGATAAAATGACACGAACATGATACAAACATACTTTTTTTCTTTAAACTGAATCATTATGATAAATTATGCAAAATATGGGATGAATTGAGACACGACATGAACACACAAATTTTTCTCTAAATTGGATCACCATGACAAACTATGCAAAATATTTAGATGAATTGAAACACGACATGAACACATAGAAAAAATAATTAAAATACGACATGACATGAAAATAATATGAACACAACACAAATACACGAATATGTCAAAATCTACATAAAATAAATTATTAACATGTAAAAATTTATATAAATTTATAATACTTTGAACACATGAAAAAATAACACGAACACGAAACAAAAAATAACATGAATATGACACGAATACAGGAACGTGTCAAAATCTACATAAAATGAATTATTAACGTGTAAAAATTATATAAATTTATAATACTTTGAACACACGAAAAAATAACACGAACACGAATACTTTGAATATACGAAAAAATAACATAAATAAAAAAATGACACGAACACAATTTTTTTCTCTATCTTTTCTTTTTCCTTTCTTCTCTCTTTCTTTTCCTTTTTTTTTTTCTTTCCTTCTCCATTATTTTTTTTTTGAAATACCCAAACTAACCCCCCAACCCTCTAAATACCTTAGCTTAGTTGTCCTTTAAGTAATGACTCAAAATTCCTAATTGAGCTATCTCATGGTCTCATTGCTTAGGGGATAACTTTTATAGTTTGTTATAGTTTTGTGGGTTAAATATGATTTTTTTTTTGGCAATATAATGATTTGAATCTATTAAATGATATCTTGTTTATTCAATTTCCAACCCCAATTTAAAGTTGCACTATTATCTCTTAATCTATTTATATAATTATAATCTAAATATGAATATGAATTATTGATTTAAAATTTATGTTGATAAGCATCCTCTATAATTTTGATTAGAAAAAAATCCATCTTCAATTGAGAAATTTGACATTTAATTATTTTGTTTGTTTTTAATAATTTTTATTTTTATGTATTTATTTTAACGATTTTTATATTATTACTTAGTTAATTTTTTATTTTAAGTTACATGAATCTAATTATTCATGAATTTATGGTATCCATGAACTCAATTAATTATGGATGAATGTACTTAATTTAGGGTGGATTTGGTTCGCAGAATGTTTCATTGCAGGCCGGAATCTAAGATTTCGTCATCAGATTACCTTGTTTGTTCACAAACATTCCTCAATCTCGGTAATATGATATTAGCTACAGTGTCAAATTTTGGTAATATTGGTTGTAATGTCATACCCACCTCTTTCTGAGATTATGTTACATTCCGCTCGTAATGTAACATTTATGCCACTTTTGCCTCCCAATATTAATGTTTTAGGTCCCTTTTGCCCTTATAACATAATGAAATAACACCCAATACCACGAGATTCATTTTTGTCGACAGTGCCTCTTCTTCTCGTCTCGACTTCTCTCTGAACCGTTGCCTCTCCCTCTCGTTGTCTCCCTGAACCATTGCCTCTCCCATTCGACGCTTCAATCAACCATTTTCTTCCCCTTTTTTGATTTCGTCGATCAATCCAGGTATGATTTCATTTCGACATCTTCGATTTATATTCTTTTAGCTTATGGATTTTGTGTGTGCATGTCAAATTCAAGGGTTTAGTGTATAAAATTCGGGGGTTCGATTATTTCCAACACATATATACCAAAAATGCTTCGGAACACAAACAACAGATAAATCTGTTTTTTCTGACACTCGTGAACTTCAATTTTTAAGCTACTTATTGATAATGAAAAAAAAGTAATAGCAACTAAAAAAAACGATTTGGACAACCATTTGTTTGTCTATACGAGTGTGCCTTATACCCACAGCACTTCAATGTACACTTTTGACAAATAATTTTTGTAATTTATGAATATTTGCTTATGCTTACTGTTCTATTTCTTCTCGTTTTTACTGCATTATAGCTTTTTATGGTTTATATATATGTTAGTGGTGCATTTATATGTTAGTGTGAGTTCTTAATTGACCTGCATACTTGGACTTATTCTCGCAAGCACTTGATTTTACTTCCTATTCGATCAAAAAAAAAATCCTTGGTTCAAATCTGAGAATTAGTTTTTTTCTGGTTATGTCTTGAAGGAGTTAGGGAATTGTATTGGCATTTAAGGAGTGCATGAATAATTGAGCATGATAGGTGTCAGGCTTTTGTTATTATTTTCATCTTGGTTTAGTGGTCACTGCCCCTGCTTACACGCTTTTGGGCAAATGCAAAGTACAAGTCAATGACAGATAAGGAGAAAATATATAAATTTGTGTGGCTTTCTTTGATCTCTGTTGATAATTGCATAAAATGTGGGTAATACAAGAGTTTTGTGTATGTTTTCGTGTTATTTGTTTTTAGGTTTTTTGAAAATTATGTTGATAATTACTTTATGTTCTTACTTTTTTTAAAAATGATTGGAAAGCATTATGTTGTTTTCGACGAGCGTGCAGAAACTGCATTTGTAAAGTATTGGACTTAAATGTGACGGAACAACAAGAAGAAATATTTCAAAAAAATTCAAATGATATGAGCAGTAGCAATTATGCATCTCATTCTTCTTATTATAATAAAGGATTAATTATGGGATTTATTAGTGGAGTTTGCACAATTTTGCTTATTTTGTATATTGACAAATGATTTTAATTTTCTTGTAAATTTGAACAACAACTTATGTAGAATAAATTTTGTTGTTGATCAATGTATTTGTGTATGGTTTTGTTTGTGTATGCTTGATAATTTAAGAATTGTAGCATTAATTTGAGACTTAAATAGTAGTTTTCTTTTTGTTAGTACTTAAAAAATGTTGGGTAAATTTGAAAAACATACCATCAACAATACAATAATTATTAAATGGTATAATGAGTAAGAATTATTTGAAAAAGAAAAATGGAAAATAAAAAATTATTAAGAAGAAAATTGTAAAAACAAAATTACCCTTGATAAAAAAACCTTCTCCTGTCTTTTTCTCTTATTTTTTAATTAAAAATAATTTTTTTTTGAAAATAATTTTTTTTTAATTTTAAAATTTTTTTGTTTACTTTTTTTAATTAAAAAATTTTAAAAAATAAAAATAATATTTCTTTATTTTTTAAAATTGAAAAAAATAACTATTTAAATATTTTATTTTTTAAATTTATTTTCAATTAAAATTTTAAAAAAATAATATTTCCTTAATGAAGGAGAAATGAAAAATAGGTTTTTTTCATTAAGGTCAATTTTATCTTTGCAATATCCTTTATAACAATTTTTAATTGTTCATTTCTCTTTTTCAAATAACGTTTATCCATTAGACTATTTAATAATTATTTATTTATTGAGAGCATGTTTTTCATATTTAATGTTCCATCCTTTACACATTATGTGTAGTTTTCTTTTAGTTAGTAATTAAATATTGTATTCAAATATACTATATTTGTATAATAGGTTAATAAATATGTGTAACTTAACAAATTTTATCCTTTTTGCTTAGGAGTAATTTAGTAAAAAATATAAATTAAGAATCTTATATGCTGTCAACCAAACATAAGAATCTTATATTAAGGTTTGCTAAACCAAACACATATATGATATATTACTGGGAATGTGCCTTGGTAATCTTATAAGGAAGACTCCTATTACCAACGATAATGAAACATTCTCCGAATCAAACCTACTCTTACGGTGTTTGATAACACATTGAAAAAGAAAATTTTCAACTGTTTAATTTTTTTTTTCAATGTATTCGATAACTCATATTAAATATTACTTAATAGAAAATTTTTAACAAAAAAGTGTTAAATGAGATAAGTAGGTAGAGAGTTACTTATCAATTAATTTAGAACATGTTAAGTTAATTTTAATTCTAAAAATTTTATATTCGAACTAAATTATCTTTTTTTTTTTTGGTTATAAAAGATGAGATATTTAAATTAATCATTTTAATTTTTATCAATAACTATACAAAATATTATATTAATAAGATTAAAATTGTGAAATAAATAATTTTCAAAATTCAACATTTACAGTTATCAAACAATATAATTATATTCATTACTTAATTTTCAATAACATACCAAACAATTTTTATAATAAAAATTCAGTACTAAAAATTCAGTGCTTAATTTTTCAGTTTATCAAACAACACCTTAGTATCATTTAAATTTAATATTTCGAGTTTAGATTCATATCTATTGAGTATTATAAATACCCATTAATTAAATCAAATTATTTATTTATTAATCAATTAATTAATTAATTTTATTTTATTTTTATTTTAATTTTCATGAATCTTTTTTTTTTTTGTACAAAGGAGGCCCAACCTAGAGATAAGGGAAAGGGTTGCAGATGCTGAGATTCGAACCCCAAACCTGTTGGATGTCACCTCTTAAAGGTGATTGCATGAAACAACTGAGCTAAGCTCCGAATTCTTAATTTTTATGAATCTAACTAACTATTAATGAACTTAGCTATTCATGAATTTATGCTATCTATGAACCCAATTAACTGTTGATGAATTTACTTAGTGTTTAGTGTCATTTAAGTTTAAATATTTTTATTCTAGATTTTATATATATTGAGTAGTATAATACCCATAAATCAAATTCATATTTTTCTTATCAATATCGACTCCTATGGTGTATTCATTTAAACTCTTTAAACATAAATAGTAATTTTAATTGTGCTTTCTATATATTTAAAAGTTTTATTTTAGGTTGATTTTTTGATATTTCATAAAAATATAAGTTTCTGATTTTGAATCATTAGAAATTAAGTTTTTATTTTTAATTCATACATCAAGAGTTTGAATTTAATAAATTTGTTGACATTATGTACTATTTTGTATTCATTTCTTGCAAGTATATTCATTTATTCATACTGATAACAAAGTTTTCATATATTTTTATCAAATATTTACTCTAAATTAACTTTCACCTAATAAATCTGAGAATTTGCAATTGAAAATAAACTGATAATTCTAGATTAGTCTAAGTAGTTTTTATTGATGCTTAATTAAAAAAAATCTTGAAGCATAGCACGATCTCGGTTTAAGTACCCACATAGTCTTTGTACTGTAGTGAAAAGAGTAAATTAGTTTCTATACTGTAAAAGTGAGTAATTTAGTCCCTGTACAATTGAAATAGGTGCAAATAAGTAAAATTGATAACTATTTTAATGAAAAACCGTTAAAATACTGACGTAGACTCGTAAAATTTAACAGATTTAGATATATTCCAAGTCATATTTTATTTCAAGTCATTAATTATATTAGATTTTACAAGTTCACATCAGCATTTTTAACAATTTTTCATTAATTTTACTTATTTGCATCTATTTTAATTGTACAAGTACTAAATTACTCACTTTTACAATATAAGGACTAAATTACTCTTTTCACTATAACACAAGTACTATGTGAGTACTTAAACCCAGGATCTCACACTATATATATAAAAGTAATCTTAAAATTAAATAGTGTTTTGGGCTAATTGAAGGTCTAATTTGATGACATTTGTAATTCAATTAGGCCTTAAATTTTTATTTGCTTGGGGTGTTTTAAATTAAAAAAAAAAAAAATCCTACAAAAGAAAGAAAATTAGGATTTTTTAAAATGAATTTCCAAAAATTTCAGATCTGATTTTGTCTATCGGACCCAACCCAATCCAAAGTCAATCTACTAAGCCCAGTTCTGAATTCATCTTCTGAGTCCATCTAGCTTGGACTAGATCCAATAGCATTTGAAAGCTTTGTGAAATATAATTGTCGCTCAGCTTTATTATATTTTATGCATATTTTTAAATTTTATAAATTAAAAATTAAAAATATGTGTTTAATAAAAATTAAATGTAATTATTTAAAAATAACCCTTAAAATAAAATTTTAAAAAGAATTTCAAGCGACAATTTTTTTTTATAATTGTTTCACTTAGGTATAAATTTCAAATATAATTATTTTATTTGTTTATTTACTTTTTATCATTATTTATATATTTTCATTTATATAATTATTTAATCAATTTAAAAAATTGTAATTAAAAATTATAATTAAATAAACTTAATAATAACTGGCTAGAAAAAAAGTAAACTTAATAATAAAAGATAATTATTTAGAAAAACCTCCTACTAAATATCAATATACTTATTGTTTACTAAATTAATTGAATAGTAAAAATATTTATTTACAAAAACTCCTAAAATGAAAATTTAAAAATGTTGGAAGTGACAATTTCTTATATTTTCAAACATGAATAAGGAAATAACTTATCTTTAACAAAAAAAAAAAAAACTCAAATAATTTATATTATTTTAAAATAAAAAATATGATCTATGTGCAAATTTTCTAGTAACAATAAAAAACAATCCTTAAATTTAATTTTTATGGTCCATCGTATTTTTCTATTCTTGTAAATTCAGTAGGTAAATTACAAAAATAAAATCAGTAATTATTTATGAATTATTATTTCATACACTTTTGATAAAATTTTAAAATTTCACAAACAAAACCAAAATATTATAACGTATATTTTTTTATCTATTATATTAATTTATTTATTTTTTAAATATTTTTTTATGTCATATTTGATAATTTTCTAACTCTTTAGATAATTTAAAAATTCACTAATACATCATAAATTTTTTTAAATTACTATTTATTAAAAAATAATTAAATTAAAAACGAAAAAAATTTAAAATATTAAAAAAACTCTTGAATTATTTTAATTTTCTTAAATAAGTTTTTATAGTTTTATTGTATCTAAATAAAATTTTTTTCAAATGAAAAATTGACTTACGTTAAGAACTTATTTATATATGTAATTTGTAAATTAAAAATTAAAAATTTATATAGATGCAAATTAAAAGTTAAAGATTTATTTAAATATAATAAAAATATATAAATTTATCTAAATAAAATAATAAAATATAGGTTTTTTTGGTTATTTTAACCCAAAAAAAATTATTCTGACTCAACTGGCTAGAACTCTAAGTTTGAAGAATACGGATGAAGAGCCGAAGAAAGTAAAAAACTCCAAACGTTCCTTTCAACATACGATCCTTCTCCTTCCTCTATATCTCCTTAAGTCATTACCTACACCTACAATGGTTACTTTTGTACTTTTCTAAATTCACCTCCTAAAATTTTAAAATTATGGCAGTCGAATTTTTTAAGTTTATAAATAAAATTAAAAAATTATTATATGCTTTTATTTTATTATATTTAAAAAAATATATATCACATTTTTAATATTATCTGCAGAATTTAAAAACTCTATTCAATGCATTAAATAAATTCCCTTCACAAAATCATAAAAAAAAGGTAAGAATAAGATTCTTAAAAAGGGCAACTGGTTTAGTGAAAAACAAATAAAAATTGATGTAATGATATTTTTAAAGGTCTTTTTATATTAATATAGCCAAAAAAAAATTATTTATCAAAATACCGCTATTTTCAGATTAATTTTCAAAATCCGTTTTTTTTTAATCAGTTAGGAAATCGCTATGGCCCATGGCGATTTCCCAACTGAAAATTTTAATTTTTTTAAAAATACCAGTTGAGAAATCGTCATGGGCCATGGCGATTTTCCAACTACAAATTTTCAATTTTTTTTTTCCCCATTGGGAAATCGCCACCGTGGGTGGCGATTTCCCAAGGTAAGTATTTTTTTTATTTTTAATTCTTTTAATAAATAATAAAAATTATATAATTTTAAAAAATAAAAAATTAATAATTTTAATATATAATTTTTATCTTATTGTGGTAGAAGTGTTCATGGGCCGGGTCGGGCCCATGTATGGTATCAACACCACATTTGCTTGCCCAAGCCACGGTGGCAATTTTTCAATCTTTATTTATTATTATTTTTAATTTCATAAAATAATAAAATTTATATAATTTTTAATTTTAAAAAATAAAAAATAAAAATATAACAATTTACCAAAAAATAAAAAATTATATTCGTAATTAGACCTGTTCATGGGCCGGGCCGCGACCCGAAATTTTTCAATTTCCTTGCCCAAGCCCATTTCGAGTTGTGCCGACCCGAAAGCCCCTTTCACTATTAAAAATATATTTTATAATTTTTTGAATTTTTTTATTTAATTTTTTTTTAAATTAAAAATTATATAATTTTTATTTAAAATTTATTATTTAATAAAATTACAAAAACACTTGTCCAAGCCCGGACTAATACGACACTCTGGTTGGCCTTTCTCCCGGAGGTCCATTTATTACGAATACAAGTTGAAAGAATTCGATTGACATTACGGATAGACCAGCTCATGGGTTGTGCAACCCGTCCGGCCAGGCCCGGATCATTATTTATATATTAAAATAATTAAATTCAGGCCCGCGAGTCAGGCCTTGGCAAGGAAATTGAAAAATTTCGGGTCGTGGCCCGGCCCATGAGCAGGCCTAATTACGAATATAATTTTTTAATTTTTGGTAAATTGTTATATTTTTATTTTTTAAAATTAAAAATTATATAATTTTTATTATTTTATGAAATTAAAAAAATAAATAAATAAAGATTAAAAAATTGTCACCGTGGCTTGGGCAAGCAAATGTGGTGTTGATACCAAACATGGGCCTGACCCGACCCATGAACACTTCTACCACAATAAGATAAAAATTATATATTAAAATTATTAAATTTTTATTTTTATTTTTTAAAATTTAAAATTATATAATTTTTATTATTTATTAAAAAAATTAAAATAAAATACTTATCTTGGGAAATCGCCACCGTGGGTGGCAATTTCCCAAGGGAGAATTCACAAAAATGTGAATTCCCTCGTTGGACGATTTCCCAATGAAAAAAAAAAATTTTTTTTGAAAATTTGTAGTTGAGAAATCGCCATGACCTATGACGATTTCCCAACTGATATTTTTAAAAAAATTAAAATTTTCAGTTGGGAAATCGTCATAGGTCATGGCGATTTCCCAACTGATTATAAAAAAAGCGGATTTTGAGAATTGGTAAATAATTTTTTTTTGCTATATTAATATAAAAAACCTATTTTTAAATGTAATTATATAACGATCGAGTGTAATAAAAAAACAAAAACACCCAATAAAAAAATACATACTTTCTTTTTTTTTTTTCAGGAAAATTTATTATTATTTTCTTAATTTTCAAGCAGTCCCTTGTTAAATGAAAATTCCCAATATTAGAAAGAACCTATGAGAGAGATGAAAGAGTGGTCGAATTCGAGTAGATCCGACTCCGTATCACTTTTTCCGATTGATTGGTGGCAGCCTCGAAGTCGCTGAAAATGGTTTCAGTCGCGAGTGGGGAGGGGAGAGAATAACAGATCGGGAAAAGAGAGGAAGGGTGGAGAAAATCAGGATAAAGGGAGGGAGATCGGCGTCGGCGTTGCCGAATGTGGCCTTAAAGGTGGTGCTTGAAGATTCGATTAGCGACAAGTGCGAAAAACGACAGTAGTAAACTTTAGGATTTGCTTTTAGATCTATGATTATTAGAAGATATTTTGAAAAATCTAAACCTGTAAGTTGAAAGAGGAGGTTGAGAAAGTCAAAAGGGTGTTTTACGAAATGGCGGAGCATTTGTCGGCGATGACAGACGACGATGACAATGTCAACCACCGTCAACCAATCATTTTTCGAGTTCTGACTACGACGCCGATTGAATTATAAGAAGTAGAGAGAAATGGAGTAAACTAGTACGAAAAGGAAAAAAAAATTAATTTGTAATTAAGTCCCAATAAGAGTAGCTTTTATTTTTAACAATAAAATTTATCATTACACTCTAAATATATGCATCGGAGTCATTATACCAAAGTATATTTATTTTTAAGACAAACACAAACCCTAATTTATTTATTATTCAACACACTCAAATGTAATTCTAACAAAAAAAAAAAAAATAAATAAGAACTAGTAGTAATTTTTATATATAAAAAAAGAAAAAAATTACAACACAGAGGTATCATCTACCAGACCAAGAAGGCAAGAACACAAGGGCGAGAGAAAGAAACAGAATACAACACTTGAAAAAAAAAAAGATATAATACGAGAGCCAAATAAAAAAGAGGGATTGGGAAATTTATTTTTCTAATTTCATTTCTGTTTGTTTGGCGCAAAGATTTCTCTTTCTACAGCTCTCAAATTCTTCGTTGTTTCTCTCGATCTGTTCTTCACGTTCGTCGATTTGATAGCTTTCCCTCACGATTTTCTTGCCCCCGATCTATCTCACTTCTTTTTTTCTCTCGGTAAATTATCTTGTCTTTTTAATTTCTTTTTAAATTCAAAACATTATTTGTTTTCCATTTCCACGGTATTCAAACCCTAGAAACCGTGTTGGATTTCAAACGCTTTCGTTTTTCTTCTCGATTTATTGTTTTCTTCTTTTCAGTGAAACCCTACATTGAATTGGCTGATGTGGTTTTGTGGTGAAACCTTTTGTGAATTAGGTTAAATTTGGAGGGGAAGATTTGAGGAGTTGGAAAAGGGGAAGTTTGTGAAGCATGAGCATCCATAGCCCCGGGAAAGGGGAGAGAGCTAGGGTTTGAGAAAAGTTGGAGAATTCGGAGGAAATTGTTGGGATTTCCATGGGCGATGGAGGAGTTGCGTGCATGCCTTTGCAGCAGCATCAGCATATCATGGAGAAGTTTCCAGTTACAGAAAAAACGCTTTGTCCCAACAATGGGCTCACTTCAAAGCCGGTTAAGCTCGAAGACAACGCACAGCAGCAGCAACAACCACCACAGAAGCATCAGCCGCGGAAGAAGAAGAAAATAGTGAAGGTTAAGAAAGTAGTGGTGGTTAAGAAGAAGGTGCCAGCAAGAGCAGTAGCAGCAACAACAACAGCACAGAAGAGTGAATTGGTAGTTAAATCAAAGAGTGAAGCGGAATTGAAAAGCAGTAAAGAGGTTGATAAAGCTGAGAATTCTGGGCAGAAGGAGGAAGTGGAAGAAGGTGAATTGGGGACGTTAAAGTGGCTTCGAGAAGGGGAGAATGGGGAGGTTGGGACAGACAAGTCAAAGAGTGGGGAAATTAAGAAGGGAGAGATTGCTTGTGAAAAACGGAGGAAAGGGGAAGTAGAGAAGGGAGAGATTGTTTCTGAGGGAAAATGGGAGGTGGAGAAAGGGGAAATTATTTCTGGGCAAAAAGGGGAAGTGGTGAATGGAGAGTTTGTTATGGGTAAATGGCGAAAAGGGGAGGCGGGGAAGGGGGAGATGGTTCTGGAAAAAGGAAGGAAAGGAGAAGCTGAAAAGGGTGAATTTGGATCATGGAGAGGCGCCAAAGATGACATAGAGAAAGGTGAGTTCATTCCTGATAGATGGCATAAAGGGGAAGTGATAAAGGATGAGTACAGTTATAGTAAATCTCGTAAGTATGAGTTAGGAAAGGAAAAAAGTTGGAAATATGAGATGGAACGCACACCACCTTCTGGAAAGTACTCGTTTGATGATCTTTATCGCAGGAAGGAATTCAGTAGAAGTGGTACTCAGCATTGCAAAAGTTCTTCCAGATGGGAAACTAGCCACGAAAGGACTTCTAGGATCAGTTCAAAGATTGTGGATGAGGAAGGCTTGTATAAGAGTGAGTACAGCAATAGTAAGAACCATGGACGAGAGTACCCTTCTTCTGGTACTCGGTTGAAGCGGCATGGTACTGATTCAGATAGCAGTGAGCGCAAGCACTATGGAGATTATGGCGACTACGTAAACTCAAAAAGTAGGAGGCTCTCTGATGATTTTGGGCGCAGTACCCATCCAGAGCACTATTCACGCCACTCTGTTGAGAGGTTCTATAGAAATTATTCTTCATCAAGAATGTCTTCGTTGGAGAAGTACTCTTCAAGACATCATGAATCCTCTTTGTCATCTAGAGTTGCTTATGACAGGCATGGACGTAGTCCAGGATATTCTGAGCGTTCCCCACGTTATGATCACAGGGATCAGAGCCCAATTCGACGGGAGAGATCCCCGTATGCCCGTGAGAAATCCCCATATGCTCGTGAGAAATCCCCATATGCTCGTGATAGATCCCCATATGATCGTAGTCATCACTATGATCATAGAAACAGAAGTCCTATCAATGCAGAGCAGTCCCCACAGGGTCGAGCTAGATTCCATGATCGCAGGGACCAGACTCCCAGCTATTTGGAGCGGTCCCCACATGATCAGAATAGGCCCAATAATCACAGACACACTAGTAAAAAAAGTGCTGCAAAGGAGAAGCGCAATTCACAATATGGTTTTAAGGGGCAAGAAGATAAAGTCAGCCAGAGGGATCATAGTGGAAGAGACTCGCATTCCTCAGCTAAAGAATCTCAAGATAGGACCAGTGTGCACAATTTTAATGGATCAGATGAAAAAAATGCTCCCTGTGAGTCTCACAAAGATCAATCTGCGAGTCCCAAAGTAAATTGCAAAGAACCTCCTGTTCCTGTTAATGAGGCACCTCCTGAAGAGCTGCAATCAATGGAGGAAGATATGGATATATGCGACACACCACCTCACATTCCTCTGGTGGCTGAGTCAGCCGTGGGTAAATGGATTTACCTTGATTATTTTGGTGTTGAACAGGGTCCTTCAAAATTATGTGACCTTAAGGCACTTGTGGAAGAAGGGGTTCTTTTGTCAGATCATTTAATTAAGCATTTAGATAGTGATAGGTGGGTGACTGTTGAAAATGCAGCATCGCCAATGTTGACTGCGAGTTTCCCATCCATTGTGTCTGACACTGTAACACAGCTGGTTAGCCCTCCTGAAGCTCCTGGTAACTTACTGGTAGAAATTGGAGATCCAAGGCCATTGGGAACTCACAATGGTGATGAGACAGTTATGAGCTACCAAGATGGCAGTGCAGCTGCATCAGAGTCCTTAGAAGATCTTCACATTGATGAAAGGGTTGGAGCTCTGCTGGAGGGTATTGACATTATTCCTGGCAAGGAGCTTGAGATAGTTGGGGGTATGTCATCCCTTACTATATTTCTTTGACTCCAATGCTTGCTTTTTTAACTCCTCTCTCGGAGTCTCTGCATTCTATGTTGCTCCGACTCTTTATTTTTCTTGAGTCTTTGCATTCTATGTTACTCCGACTCTTTATTTTCCTTGAAGTACTCTTGTCCGACACTCGTGCTCGATACATATTCGGACATGGGTATAGGGGTACGATCCTTCAAATATATGGAAAAACTTAAAAAAAATTTGAGTATACCCATGTCAGATACATTTCTGTGTCCGACACTCACCACCGAGTCATAGTAACGTGTACCCGTGTTGGACATATACCCGTATCCAATACTCATCACCTACTTCAAGTATCGTAGTGCTTTTTGTACTTATTCTTTTTGTGTGCTTCCTCATGCATTTATACATGTGTATACAGTAATGTGCATATATGTATATACACAAATATAGACATATACATGATTGTGTGTATTTGAGGAGATTTCTTACTTCCCTGTTTTTCTGAATTTTTATCGTTATGCAGAAGTTCTGCAAATGACCTTTGATCATGCGGAGTGGGAAGGGTGGGGAAATTCTGAAGGTATGTATTTCTTAGAGTAGCATTTATTTTCAATTGAATACTTGTCTGTTAACGCATGACTCACCTCTAAGCATTTGATTCATCCCGTCTGTCTTCTACTGATGAGATAATACATTAGAAGGTGATAAGTACAAACAATTGGCATTTGGAAAATTCTAATATTTCAGACATTATGGTTGGCTTTTATATTCTAATTATCTGTAAAATCAGTTTTCAATTTTATTTTCAAATGAAATTGAGTCTATTCTTCTAGTCTTGTTTAGCGATTATGGGTTGGGTTATTCAATTCCTGTCACCACCCACAATTAAACAAGGATTATTCTTAGCTCAGAATTTACTTGCTTGGTTTAGATCTATAGAGACATTTTTTTAATTAAAAATGTAAAGTTTTAATCTCTTTTATTAATGAGGTTTAGCATAAATACCAATAAAGGTATCATTCTTGTAGTGTTGTATTAGATTACATTGACTTAATAAGTACTTAAATATTCCATATTGTAGTTGATATATTTCAGCATTTATTTTGTCTACATGTATGCTGAATTTCTTTTGGTTAATCAAGATTAAGATGTTTTTATCCTGATTATGGAATCTTTGATTTTCAAGCTTTATTTCATTTCTCAGAAGTTTTTCGGTCTTCTGTGGATATTATTGCACTTGAGCTGATCTAGATTTTCCAAACAGAGTGGGAGGCTGAATTGCAACTGAAACAAACAGTACATCAGTTCTATCTGAACAATATAACATTGAGATGAATTCATAATGAAGAAAATAATTGAATTTCCAGAATTCGTAACAGCATAACTCGGGCATTTAGTCAACCATCTTGTGATGTAAATTTATTCTTTATCTTTGGTATTACAGGTTTCACTTGGCTTTGGAGTCGCACAGGGGATCAACATGATAAAATAACTGACGAATTATCTAGCTACTCTGATACCAAATCAAAGGAGGCTGCAGAATTCAGGTTTAGTGCACTTTCTGATGGTTCCTCCTGTGCAGACTCTAGTGACTGGTTTTCTGGTCGGTGGTCATGCAAGGGTGGGGACTGGAAGAAGAATGAGGAAGCTACACAGGATAGATCTTCTAGGAAAAAACTTGTTCTTAATGATGGTTACCCTTTGTGCCATATGCCAAATTCTGGGTATGAGGACCCTCGCTGGCATATGAAGGATGATCTGTACTATCCTTCTCATAGCAGAAGGCTTGACGTCCCTCCTTGGGCTTTCTCCAGTACTGAAGAGAGAAGTGATTGCAATGATATCAGTAGATCTAATCAAATCAAGCCTTCTGTTGTGAGAGGAGTGAAGGGAACCATGCTTCCAGTAGTCAGGATAAATGCATGTGTAGTTCAGGACCAGGGCTCATTTGTAACTGCACCCTGCACGAAAGTTCGAGGAAAGGAGAGGCAGTCTTCAAGATCTGCTCGGTCACACTCTACAACTAGTGATATCAAGAAATCATCAAGAGAAAGTGATTCACTATCAAAGGCTGTTAATGACCAAGGCTTGAAAGGATCGTGGAAGTTCATTGCACCCATTAATACTCCTAAAGACCATGTTTGCACCGTTGATGAGTTGCAGTTGCACTTGGGTGAGTGGTACTACCTTGATGGTGCTGGGCATGAAAGGGGACCTTCATCTTTGTCAGAACTTCATGTCTTGGTGGATCAAGGAGCTATCCAGAAACATAGCAGTGTTTTCCGTAAATATGATCAAGTTTGGGTTCCAGTCACCTCTGCTGCTGGGACTTTTGAAGCCACTGCAAGGAATCGGCCTGAGATTGTTGCACCATATACTGATTCTTCACGACATCTACTTTTAGACTCGCAAGGTACTGCCATTGGTGATAATAGTACAAGTTCCTGTTCGTTTCACAGCCTACACCCCCAATTCATTGGTTATACCCGTGGGAAGCTTCATGACTTGGTAATGAAATCATATAAGAGCCGGGAATTTGCTGCAGCCATTAATGAGGTTTTAGATCCATGGATCGGTGCAAAACAGCCAAAGAAAGAGATGGACAAGCATATTTACCAAAAAACAGGTATGGTCAAGCAAGTTTAATTGATACATATGACTCTAGGTTTTGATTGGAAAATATTTAAAATTTAGAATGAGATGTAGAACTTTTCCCAAGTTTCTTGGGTAGCCTTAAGGCATTTTGCCAAATCTCATAACTTTTTTTTTTTTTATAAAAAAAATATATAAAAGAATTAGTCGTTTAGTAGTTAATATGATAATTGTCTTTAAGATGCTTTTCAGTGGATCTTCTCGTAAAACCAAAAGAACTCTACTTGGAATGCCTAGTGTTTTTACTTCATTTCCTTTTTCTTCGTTTTTGACCTTTTGGCATACTCATTTTGGCTTTTTTCACATACATCCGTTTGTCAAGGTCTGTGTGTTTATGTAGATATTTAGGTGATCACCTACTTAGCTTGGTAAGGGCCCTTAGTTCCTTCTTGAACTTGGTGAAAATGAGTGGTGTGTGTGCAAATTTTTGCCATTTTTCTTTAATCTGGTAAATTTGAGGCATTTATTTCTTAATTCTTTCTTTCTTTGTACATATGTGGATGAATGTTGGCCTGTAAATTGCAGATAGTGGCAAACGAGCACAGATTATGATTAATGGAAGTGAAGAAGAGTATGAGATTGAAGATGACTTGCAATCAATCCGAAAGGGTGAGCCTGCATTTGAAGATTTATGTGGTGATGCGACCTTCCATGAACAAGAGAGTGCATGTTTCGTTACTGAGATGGGGAACTGGGGTTTATTAGATGGTCTTTTGCTGGCACGAGTCTTCAATTTCTTGAGATATGACATGAAATCCCTTGCCTTTGCTTCTTTGACTTGTAAACACTGGAGAGCTGCTGTCAGATTTTACAAGGGGATTGCAAGGCAGGTTGACTTGTCGTCTCTTGGTCCTAACTGCACTGATTCTGTAGTGTGGAATATCATGGTATGTTTCATGGTTGTTTAAAATACTTAAATATGATATTTTTTCCCCTTTCCACTCAGGTTTAATATAATTCTTTACTTGCAGAATGGTTATAACAAAGAAAAGATAAACTCCATGATTCTTATTGGTTGCACAAACATAACTCCCAGCATGCTTGAAGATGTTCTTCGTCTTTTTCCTACTTTATCTTCGATAGATATTAGAGGTTGCTATCAATTTGGGGAGTTGACTGTCAAATTTCCAAACTTGAAGTGGTTCAAGAGCCGAAGTTTGCAATCTATGACGATCGCGGATGAGTCAAATTCTAAAATAAGGAGTCTGAAACAGATTACTGAGAAAACTTCGTCTGGCCTTAAAATGGGCCTGGGGAGTGATATCGATGATTTTGGTGAATTGAAGAGTTATTTTGAAAGTGTAGATAAAAGAGGCTCAGCAAACCAATTATTTCGTCAAAGTTTATATAGACGTTCAAAGTTATTTGATGCCAGAAAGTCCTCATCCATTTTATCTAGGGAAGCTCGTATTAGGCGATGGGCCATCAAGAAATCTGAAAATGGATATAAGAGGATGGAGGAATTCCTTGCTTCAAGTCTAAGAGACATCATGAAGGAGAATACCTTTGACTTTTTTGTGCCCAAGGTACTGTTAGTCTTTTGTTTTCTGTCTGGCCATATATTTTTTCTACATTGTGTGTAAAAGTCTTTATTCTTTATCTGTCATTTGGATATTAGGTTGCAGAAATTGAGGAAAGAATGAAAAATGGTTATTACATTGGCCATGGTGTGGGTTCTGTTAAAGAGGACATCAGCCGAATGTGCAGGGATGCAATAAAGTAAGGTTTTCTAGTTGCCTCTTTTTTCAACTTCATCTGATACCTTGTATTGAAGAACATTTATAAGTTGCAAAGGCTTTAAATCGTCCTAGCTATAGTCATTTTCTAACTGGTGTGGTATCCATTTATTTTGCTTTGAGAAATTGAAAGCTAAGTTATAGTTGGTTTAGATAAATACATACTTATGTATATGCGTGTGTATATATTCTGTGTATATACGTAGAATATTTGTTAATCTGCCTGACCCTAAACACTCACCAGCCTGACAAGTTCTGACAGAATTGTTACTCCTTGGCATAGATCTAAGGGCTGCCTCCTATAATAATGTATATTATTTCTTCTCTGTGAAATTTGAAATGTAATTTCCTCTTTATATGCCTAAAGGTGTTCTCTCCCCTCTTTTTATATTTAATTTGTTGAACATAAATTGTTAATTTTGCACCAGCTTCTCTTTCCTCTGCTTTATTTTTATGTCCATACATTCAGCATGAGTTATCCAATAATAAGTTTCCTCTTCCTCTTGTTGATATACTAACTTTTTGGATGTAGAGCTAAGAATCGTGGTGGTGCTCGAGACATGAATCACATAATTACTTTATTTATCCAGCTTGCCACACGTTTAGAAGAGGGTGCAAAGATTACTTCTTCTTATGAAAGAGATGAATTGCTGAAGTCTTGGAAAGATGACTCACCTGCTGGGTTCTCAAAGTACAAAAAGAAACTTGGTAAGGCAGTCACTGAAAGGAAGTACATGAACAAAAGCAATGACACCTCTTTTGCAAATGGTGGGTTTGATTATGGGGAATATGCATCTGATAGAGAAATTAGAAAGCGTTTATCCAAACTTAATCGGAAATCTCTAGACTCAGAAAGTGAAACATCTGATGAACTTGATCGCTCTTCTGAGGATGGCAAAAGCAAGAGTGAGATTGAGATTGAGAGTACAGCTTCAGATACGGAGAGTGACTTGGATTTCAAGCCTGAAGGTTGGTCTGGGGAGTCAAGAGGGGATGGATACATTATGGCAGGTGATAGTTTTGATTCTATGGCTGATGATCGTGAATGGGGTGCTCGCATGACAAAAGCCAGTTTGGTTCCTCCTGTCACTAGGAAATATGAAGTGATTGACCAGTATGTTATTGTAGCTGATGAGGAGGATGTGCAACGTAAGATGCAGGTATCCTTGCCAGAGGACTATGCTGAGAAGCTCAACGCACAGAAAACTGGCAGTGAGGAGTTGGATATGGAACTTCCTGAAGTCAAAGATTATAAACCCAGAAAACAGCTTGGAGATGAAGTTATAGAGCAAGAAGTTTATGGAATTGATCCTTATACTCATAACCTTTTACTTGATTCCATGCCAGAAGAGTCGGAATGGCCTCTAGAGGATAAGCAATCTTTTATCGAAGATGTTCTCCTTCGAACTCTTAATAAGCAAATTAGACGCTTCACAGGCACTGGGAACACTCCAATGATGTATCAATTGCAGCCTGTTGTAGAAGAAATTAAAAGAGTTGCTGAGGCGGATTTTGATATACGAACAACGAGAATGTCTCAAGCTATCCTGAAAGCCATAAATGCTCGTCCTGATGACAACTATGTTGCTTACCGAAAGGTATACATGTGCTTCATATCTCATGCATTATTTTCTGTTTTTCTTTTTCCTCTTTACATTTCATAACATTATATTGTTTTCTCTTGTTCCTTAGTTTTATAGTGCTGATGTTTACAGTTTTTTCCCCCACTGGAATATGCTTTATTAGGGTCTGGGTGTTGTTTGCAACAAGGAAGGTGGTTTTGGAGAAGAAGATTTTGTTGTAGAGTTTTTGGGAGAGGTATGGATGTGAATTAGTTTACAAGCAGTTTCATTTATCTACATCTTATTGCAAATAATAATTTCTTTCCATTTTTCTTATAAGGTTTTTGACTTCCAGGTAGATAAAATAATTTACAGTTTTCTTCATTACTGTTTAATTATTCTCTGGCTTTTGAATAAAGTCCCTTTGAAGTCCTTTATGCTGACATGTTTAATTTTCACAGGTTTATCCTGTTTGGAAATGGTATGAGAAGCAAGATGGGATTCGATTGTTGCAGGAAAACAGTAAGGATCCAGCTCCTGAGTTTTACAACATCTACCTTGAGAGGCCAAAGGTGTCTACTTCAACCATCTTGTTCTATGTGTTTGTTGTGGTTAATTACTAAATTTTACTTGCTTTGCCGAAAATGTTTGCCTGATCATCTCTTGTTTATCAGGGTGATGCGGATGGATATGATTTAGTTGTTGTTGATGCCATGCACAAGGCAAATTATGCGAGTCGAATTTGTCATTCATGTCATCCTAATTGTGAAGCCAAGTAAGTATGTTGTGTTGCTCTTTTTGGTCTGTGTAGGATTGTAAAGCACTTGTTGAGGTTTTTTAAATCACTTTCCCTGTTTCCCCCTAGTTTGGGAATTTGGATACTTGTATAGATTCATAATTATTTACTGGATGTTTGACACATACTCATACAATTGTTGGACAAGTTTAACCTGTTGCCACTAAAACTCAAGTATTTGTACTTGGTTGGAGGTTTTGCACTTCAGATATACTTAAATCAACTTGTGCAAGGATTTTGGATGCCTAAAAGCTGAAAAAGTGATTGTTCTACATCAAAAACAAGGCATGGATGTTAAACATATTTGAATTTTGTTTATTTATGTGGATACTATGACAGTTACCCTGTGGTTCCAGATAACTTATCCTTTTTGTTTTGGGACATATTGTAGTTTAAATCATGCTCTGTATTATCTGATTATTTGACAGTTTAGTGCTTCTGTTGATCTTTTTGGGTACGTATTTGTTGATTGGTCTGACACTCTGTAACTTCTCCTGGTCTTGAACTAACAACTTAGCCTAGCAGCCTAGCTACAAATCGAGTACCTTTCATAGTATTAAGATTTGTTTACACTAATTCAGCAATTATTTACCATTTCTTGAATTGCAGAGTTACTGCTGTAGATGGTCAGTACCAAATTGGAATCTATGCTCTACGTGCAATACGATATGGCGAGGAGATTACATTTGATTATAATTCTGTTACAGAGGTTTGAATCTTCTGTCCTATCAACCTTGTTAAAGAAGAAAATTCCTATATTCTTATAGCTCATGATTGATGCTTATCTTATTAGAGCAAGGAAGAATATGAAGCATCTGTCTGTCTCTGTGGTAGTCAAGTTTGCCGTGGTAGCTACTTGAATCTGACTGGTGAAGGTGCATTTCAGAAGGTACACACTTTAAGGAGGTTTTTTGAAGAAAAAAAGTGATACTTTTATTGCCTGTTGAATCAGTTTATCTTTTTCGCTTTTGAGTTTCGAAAAGTTATCATTAGAAGTGCATTGTTCATCAGGTATTGAAGGAGTGGCATGGAATACTGGATCGACAACAGCTAATGCTAGAAGCCTGTGAATTAAATTCTGTATCTGAAGAAGATTACCTTGAGTTAGGGAGGGCTGGTCTGGGAAATTGTTTGCTTGGTGGGTTGCCTGATTGGTTGATTGCATACTCAGCTCGCCTGGTATGTCTATGCTTTGCCCTCATGCCGTTTCATTACTTCATTTAAAAAAATAATTGAGAAAAAAAGGGAAAGGGGGGGGGGGGGGAGCTTGTATTCTCCTGACACTTCTTTTCTGGTGTAGGTGAGATTCATAAATTTTGAGAGAATAAAGCTCCCTGAGGAAATTTTAAGGCATAATTTGAAAGAGAAAAGGAAATACTGTGTAGATATATGTCTTGATGCAGAGAGGAACGATGCTGAGATTCAGGTTTGTTGCTGTTATCATTTTGTGTCTGTGCGGTCATGTCTGCTTATGTTTGTTTGAAGCTATTAATGCTTGCTGTTAAATGTAAATGCTCATTGTATGCTTTTCTTTTGAATGAGATAGGCTGAGGGTGTCTATAACCAGAGGCTTCAGAATTTGGCAGTTACTCTTGACAAGGTGATTACCCTCCGTCTCTGAATAACAATTTTTGAAGTTTAAATATTCTCCAATAGAACAAAATATGGTCATGTGCAATATGATGTGGCCTATAGTAGGATCTTTTCTATGGTGATCTGCAAAACAGAAGGATGAAAAACTGTTTGTTTTGACCTGGTGTTTATGATTTTGAAGAGCTAAGCTTCCAAAATTTGAAGTTTAAACTTTTTGGGATGACTAGATTACTCTCTTTTTCATTTGGTGTAATGGTTGGACTTGGATGGCAGTCATCTTTATTGCATGAAATCCTGACATTGCAGTTAATGATATCAAATTCTGTAGAGGCTAGATCTTATGCATCATGTTAGAAATTTTTGTACATGCTGGTTCTATATTATACAAGTGTTCCTACTTTATCATCTTTGATGCTGTTTTCAGGTAAGGTATGTTATGAGATGTGTGTTTGGTGACCCAAAAAAGGCTCCACCTCCAATAGAGAGGCTCAGTCCTGAAGAAGCTGTTTCCTTTCTCTGGAAAGGAGAAGGATCGCTAGTTGAGGAGCTTCTTCAGTGTATGGCTCCTCATGTCGAAGACAACATGCTCAATGATTTGAGGTCCAAGATTCAGGCACATGACCCATCGGGTTCTGACAACATTCTGAAAGAACTTCAGAAATCTTTGTTATGGTGAGTGGAATGTCCTGTTTAAATTTTTACCATGCTGTTTCATTCTAGTACAAATGTGATCTTTAATCATTTGCTTTCTTTGTTTTGAAGGTTGAGGGATGAGGTTCGGAATCTCCCATGTACATACAAGTCTCGGCATGATGCGGCTGCTGACTTGATCCATATTTATGCTTACACAAAGTGCTTCTTAAGAGTCCAAGTGAGTCTTTTTACTAGTCTTTCTGATAAACAATGTTTTTTTTTTTTTTTTTTTTTTTTATGGGTTGGGGGGTGTTGGCGCAGTTTATAAAGTAGACAATTTGTCATTGTTTATCATTTTATCTCAAGTCCATTTGTATGCACAGGAATACAAAGCAGTAACTTCTACCCCAGTCTACATCAGTCCTCTTGACCTGTGCCCTAAGTATGCTGACAAGGTGTCAGGTCTTCAGGAGTATTGCAAGACATATGGTGAAAATTATTGTTTAGGACAACTGATTTTTTGGTATAACCAGACAAGTGTTGAGCCAGATTGCAGCCTGGTTAGAGCAAGTAGGGGTTGCTTATCATTACCTGACATTGGTTGCTTCTATGCCAAGGTTCAGAAGCCATCAAGGCATCGTGTTTATGGCTCAAAGACAGTGAAATTGATGCTGTCATGGATGGTAAGCTTCTTTTATCCATTTTGAAATGATGCCAATGCGGTTTTCGAGTTCTTTGAATTTCAAGTATGGGGATACCCAGCATGTTATCTTGTTGTTGAGAACTTGTGGCGTCCGTTTTGATTGTCTTTTAATAATCAACCCCCAGAGCATAGCTCATGATTAGCTTTATCAGAAGTTTATTGTCTGGTTATGTTGGTTTCCTCTTGATGGGTAAAAAAAAGGCTAATAGTAATAAGTTTCTTCATTTAATTCAGAACTTTTTAAGCAAAATAGAAGTATACTTTTACCAGAAGTTTCTTAACCGAAATTGGCAATGTCTTGTATGTCACAGTTACCATCAAATTGGGGGTGTGCCCTTTGATCTTGTTAGGACATCTATATATCAATTCAAATACCTCAGCCTAGTTTAATTTTCTTGTCAGATACTGTGGTTGCTTACCTTTTGTGAAATGGTTCTTTGTGCAGGAGAAGCAACCCCAGAGACCGTGGCCAAAGGACCGAATATGGTCATTCAGAACGTCTCCGAAAGTTTTCGGCAGTCCAATGCTAGATGCTGTTTTAAAAAATTCATCACCGGACAGAGATATGTTGCACTGGTTGAAGCACAGACCAGCAATATTCCAGGCCATGTGGGATCGATGAGGCTGGCTTTTTTTTAGGGGTTTGGGTTAGTGGCAGTAGGATTCTTAGCCAATACTTTGTAAATGGTTTTGGAATGATTTCTCAATTTTAGTTCGCAGCTATCCTTTGATTGTGGTAGTTGGTAATCATTCCAAAACATCATTTCTTGTGCCGCTGTCTCCTCATTCTTCTGTACAGTTTGTAATTCATTTTCTTGTAGTAGGGCATTGTTTTTTATTTTCCCTCCCTTTTTTCTTTAAATTTTAAGGAAATAATGAAAAGGAAAGAAAATCTCGAGTTATAATTTTTTTTTATACACCTTTTGTAGGCTAGCAATTTTTGAAGATGAGAACTTGTGCATAAGATATCTGTACAAGATTAGGAGCTTTGAGTTGAGCCTGGGTAATATTAGTAATAATAATAACATTATCTGATCAGAATAACCACTTAGCATTGTGCAATGACCAATGAGATTGGCTTTTGGTTGAACAGAAAACAATACCCAAAAGAAGTGTCAATTATGCGTATCATCTCATCTTTCAACAGCATTCAGATTTTCAATAGTAAGGTTGGCAAAGAGAGGATACTAACTAGTAGCTTAATAATATATTCAAACTCAAAAGAACAGAAAAATTGTAAGGGCCTATATTTGTTGGCTCTATTTGAAGAGAGGAGGAATGATCATCACTCTTCTGTCAACTTTGGTATGAACTTGGTAATGTAAATTGAAGCTGCAAGTGATCAAATGTCATTCGTCTGACTCTCAAGCCCCACACCTAATCCCAACTGTATTTATATATTTATTTATTTATTTATTAAAGCAGCCCCAACATCCGTGAAAGTTTAACAGTGAGCCCAGTGACAATGCCAGGACTAGGACTAGGAACAACCTGAGCTGTGACTGAATTGGTTTGTGCTTGCGAAATTAGTTGATGAACATTGGGGTTCTTGAGTTCAAGAAAAGAGACTGAATCTTGACGATCAGGCTCACGCTATTCTCATATTCTCTTTGCATTTCGGTGAGGAATCGTGCAGTGACATTATCTCAAACGTGTTTGATGAAAGCCCCTGCTTGCTTTTGCTACATGTCTTGCTTTTTAAACGACTGACTCTAACACTCCATTTGGTCCATTTGGTTGTAAAGTAAAAGTAGAGTTGATAAAATAAACTCGAAAAATTGTTTGAAAAATTTGAACTCGAATTAGTCAAAATTTGATTTGATCAAAAAAATCAAAAATTCGAATCTGAAAAAACATAAACCAGTTATATATATATATATATATAATTAAATCCTTTCAGTTTTTTACCTCCTTTTATCATCGTTGGCTGGTTGCTGCTGGGCTCATATGTTCTTTCCTTTCGCCACTCATTACTCATTCGACCAAATGAGCTTCAATTTGGTCTTTCAAGAAGGACTGACATGGCAACTGTACAAGCTTTGAAAAATGGAATACAGCTCCACCGATCTTGAGCTCTAACTTACAATCTTTTCAAGATTTATATGTTACCTCTCTGATCCTCAGGGGTCCACAACTACTTTTCCTTGAATTGAAACTATATAGATAATGAGCGTCAGTTTACTGTAAAACGCGGCATTGGACTTCTGACCTCTTGGTATCAACAGATTAACTCTAGTTCTTCGTCACTATTTTTTTTTTTTTTTTTCATTTTCAGTCACATGCCATTAACAGTTATGTATGTTATTCGGATTTGAGTGAATGTAGAGTTCAAATATATATTTGATATGGGTATATTTAATTTGTTAATTTTATTATATATTTATGTATTTAAAGCATCGTATTTCATATTCAAACATGTACCAGACACAAATAGTTTAAGAAAAATAAAGAATTCAGATAACATGGTAAGACATGGGTGGGTGTTGTCGGATTTACCACGCAAGTGCACGTATCGTTGACAAATAATAAAGTGAAGAGTATAGTATCGTTCCCACGAGGAACTGTTACCAAATTCGTTAAGTACTAAAATTAACACAACTTAATCTTATTCAAACAAAGGATTAAAGATTATTAAATAAAAACTAAATAAAAGAAAATAATAAATAAATAAAGAAGACAAATTAAATTTAGATAAAACAATTAAGAAAAGCCTAGGATATAATTTCTCTCAACATTTCGTATGAACTGCTCCTATCCTCTTAACTTGATTAATGATCTTGAGTTGTTAATCTAAAGTTTTAATCTATTTATAAGGATCTTTCGATAGTCTTATAAAAATATCCCTTTTAACCAATTAACCATATTCCTATGAAGATTGAATTAAAGAAGAACTTATTAAGTTTGGGCTCTAAAATTGGTTACACATGACACGTAAGTGTTTCTACCCGATAAATTCATCCTAATAAATGAATATGAAAAATATGTTATATAATCCATGTCTAACACTAAATTTCCTTTTCCAAGTTGTATCTAGGTTACCAAATCAATCTAATTGGTAGCTAAGCAATTAGAAGCATTAAGCACAAGATTGAATAAACAACATCAAATATCATAAAATCAAGCAAGAAAGTAAAATAATCCAAACTACATGTTGAGTTCCATTGAAATCCTAGAAAAATATATTTAGTTCATGCTAAATAATAAAAATATAAAATAAAAGAGTTTCACCATCATCAATAATACAAGAAAGATAAAGAAGATAAGGATTAAGAGAAAACTAAGTGTTGTTAGATTTTCAATCTTCAACCTCTCAAAATCTTTTTAGCTCCTTGCAAATCTTTGGTGGCTACTTTTCTCTTAAGAAAATTAGGTTTTTAGAACTTGATTCCCACTTATTTTAAAATTAAAAAGTCCTATTTATAGTGCCTTAGGCCCCTAGAATCAGAAACTTCGCGTGCAAGCAACATGTGAGTCTTCTTTCCTTTTTTCAGACTTTTTTACGTATCAAACAGCAGTTGAGCGCTGAGGCTCTAGTTTTGGCCGCCAGTCGGACATTCTGCCTGCTCCGAATTTTGTCATCTTTGCGAACTTCGTCAGTTGATTTGGATGAGCAAATCTTGTCCGATTTGGACGAGTAAACTACCGTTGGAAAGGTATGGAAGTCAGCTTCAAAAGTTAAGAAGAAAATTTTCTTAAATAAATAATTTAAAATCATGTTTTTCTCAAAACAAGTTCCGAAGGTCAAATCTGTTTA
This sequence comes from Fremontodendron californicum, assembly GCA_030761205.1. Lineage (NCBI taxonomy): Eukaryota > Viridiplantae > Streptophyta > Magnoliopsida > Malvales > Malvaceae > Fremontodendron > Fremontodendron californicum. Next base: position 4,795,118 of record JAULJL010000025.1, on the reverse strand, counting down.
TACGTTGCTTTGCATCAATTTTCGTCTTTTCGCACCTTAAAACTCCATCTCACTTTAGATCTATAAAAATACAAAAACACTAATTAACTAAACATGAAAAAATAAATAAAATTAATATAAAAATAATTAATTTCAAATAAAAACTTTAAAAATTTAACCAATTTAAATGCATAAAATATAATAAAATAATTATATTTCATAGAGTTATGGGATCACGTCCAATTATTCTAACTTTCTCACGGTTGCCCTCCTAAACGTGCCAAACTGCCACGACCACGTTGATCAGCTTTAAATACTCGAAAGTCCCCAAGGCTTGACCCTTAAGATGTGTTTGATTTTTTATCATAACAATTGGAAATAATTTTCTCCAACCCAGGTTTCTTTGAATGTGATTTGACATGAATTATATGAAGTTATATTTCAAAAAACTCCCAATTCAATTTGAAATTTTAAAACACCGAAATAAAGTTGATATACTTATCATTTACCATAATTCAGTAGTATATGTTTACTGACAGGATGAACAATAAATTGGTGATTTTGCTAATCTCTTGATAAAAGTCAAAAATATCAAGCAGCATTATTAGATACGAAAAAATATATATATATAATATGATATTAAAAAAAAATATATAAACGATATAATTACACGAATATATTAAAATTTATATAATATAAATTATTAATACGTCAAAATTTATATAAATAAAAATATTTTAAATATAATTATGACACGAAAAAAATATAAAAATACGATATTAATACACGAATATTAATACACGAATTGTTATGCCCAAGGCACGCTCGTCTATGAGCTGGTTTATACCCTACTTTTCTTCTTCCCCCATCAAAGGAATCCAAGGGAGAAGGGGAAAAAAAGAAGTGAAAAAGCAACACCAAAGTGTAGCACTGTATTGACAAAAGAAGCTTTTTTTTATTTTCTTATATGATACCAGCTAATCCCATTTTACATATGCTTTACTACTATTTATATCTTTCCTCAACCTCGTCAAAGAACTTGCTATTTGTTTCTCTTCCTTGGAACACATCTTCAATTGCTCTATCATAATAAAGAAACAAAAAAATGGTTAAACTCGGAGGCGTTCTCGTTTGTCTTCTGATTGTGGCCATGGATGTTGCAGCAGGGATTCTTAGCATCCAAGCAGAAGTTGCACAAAACAAGGTGCCTCGAAAATAGTACTACCTTCAAGTTACATGGCAAAAAAGTAGATATAAATATAATTATATGAATTTCTATGAATTAATTCATGAGGTCGGTCCTTTTTTTTTTTTTTTTTTTGTTGCTTTGTTTTTGACAGGTTAAGCACTTAAGGCTGTGGATATTTGAGTGCAAAGAACCAAGCCATGACGCTTTTAAGCTAGCTTTGGGTGCAGCAGCGCTGTTGAGTCTAGCCCATGTTCTTGCTAACCTGCTTGGTGGGTGCAGCATGTGCGTCTGTTCTCAAGAAGAGTTCCAGAGAGCCTCCCCCAACAGGCAACTCTCCTTTGCATGTCTCATTTTCACTTGGTAAGTGGTAACCATATTTTTCTTTTCACTGCAAAAATCAAGCATTTGCATAATGCATTGGAATTAGCTTTTGATTAAGATTAATTAATGTGGATTGGATTTCATGTATTTTGTGGTTGATCAGGATCATATTAGCCGTTGGATTGTCAACGCTGGCGATAGGGATATTATCAAACAACAAATCCAGGGCGTCCTGTGGTTTCACGCACCATCATTTCCTATCCATTGGAGGAATTTTGTGTTTTGTTCATGGCCTGTTTTCTGTTGCATTTTACGTTTCTGCTACTGCAGCTAGTGACCAAGAAAAGTAAGAAATGTCATTTTAATTACTTCTTTAGAGTAAACCTTTTTTTTTCCAAATCGCCAACTTTACTGATCATTGCTCAACAATCACTTTCATCCTACTTGTAAAAAAGAAATTGTAAACATCTTGCGAGACAGCTGATATTGGTAAAGTTTAGGTCAGTAATTGAAAGTTTGACACATTTGTCTACTCTCTCGAGATATGCATCTTTTTATCCTTTTAATCACATTGCTTTATTAAAAGGAGATCCGGGGACAGGATTTCGATATTTACTTCATTATTATAAGATCTATATATGTTAGGCACATACTCGGCATTGGTGAAGTTGAAAACTAAGAAGAAATCATACAATCCCAAGAACCGAGGCCTTTCTTGAACTCCATGGTATCTAAAAATTCCTTCATAGGTACGTTTTCTGGATTGATAAGAAAAACTGAACTAAAATGAAAAGAAACAAACAGAGAGAGAGAGAGGAGGAGGGACAAACAAACAAGGTGTAGCCCACAGGTTGACCCCATGGTGGAAAAATTGCAATTTTGATATCCAAATTGTCAAATGGTCATCACTTCAGTCTCCACTTTTGACATGGCAACAGCATCCCCTGATTTCACGGCTTTGCCGTCTGAAAACACGGTCATCCATGCCAGCTAGAGCGCCGAAAACTCAAATAATTTCTCTGTTTAAGGGAACGTTTGGTTAGGGGTGGGCGTTCGATCGAGTCGAGTGAAAAAAATTCGAATTAGTCGAGTCGAGTGAAAAAAATTCGAATTAGTCGAGTTGACGAGTCCTATTTTGTCAACCAAATTCAATTTGAAATTTTAGCGAATCGAGTCGAGTTAAAACAAATTCGAGTCGAGTCGAGTCGAATAATTTATTCGAGTTAAAATGTTATATTGTAAATGTTGATTGATTAGATCATGTTACTGTTATCTTGTAAATGCATGTATATCTATAATTTTGAAATTTAGTTCTATGAAATTACAAATATATATATTTTTTTGTGTTCCATCTTTTCTTATAAATATAACTATCAAAGACTTGTTATACTAAATAAATAGCTTACTATTGACCTTTAAAAAAAGAGAATTCATTATCTTTTGAATTTCATCGTTTGGTTAGTTTGGTAATGTGCATGATATCAATCAAGAGCTTCAATCTTTAACTGAATGAAGCATTGAGTGATAGTCTTCCCCTTTTGAAACTCAAAAAATTTAATGTAAACTTTCAATCTAGACTTATCAATTTCAAAGGAAAAAAAAAATGAATGATAAATTATTAAGACAATAAGTATGCAGTCAACAACTCATGTGGATTTATTTTTCTACTGAATGGTGACAAACAACAAAAATAAATGACTCAACAAAAATGGGTTAAAGAGTAAAAAGGGAAGACGAAATAAGGAAAACGCAAAACTCAAGCTTAGTATCATACTCAAATGAGTAAAACGACGTCGTATAGAAATATCTTATTCGGATTTTTGAGTTATTCGAGTTGTATAAATCAAATCCTAGCTAAACTATATAACTCAAATTACTTAGTCGAGTTGATCCGAAAATCCGAATAACTCTAATAAACCGAACTATTTAATTTGAAATTTGAAAAAAATTTCGGTTTTTTCGAGTCGAGTCGGATTTTGCTCACCCCGACGTTTGGTAGGTGGGAATGTGCTTGTATTTTTGGAATTTTAATTGGTGGGAAATAGATTTTTATGTTTGTATGGCACATTTCTGAGAATGTAATTTTTATGGGCATCACATCCAAAGACGTCGGTAAAGTTACTTTTCCAAAAAAATTAAAATAAAATTTTGTAACAAAATTGTCTTTTCAATTTTATTAAAAGAATAATAAATCATATTAATTAATAATTAATTAATAAATATTGAATATCAAAAGGAAGAAGTGTAAATTTTATTTTTATTTTTAAATTTAATTACATAAATATTATTTTATTTTTAATTACATAAACTTTCAGTTTCAATGGTAAATGAAGATCATACTATCACATAATGTAATTTATTTTCCCCTAACGAGTTTATTATTTTAGCCAAAGTCAGAAAGACGATTTTACAACCTTTTTTTTTTTTGGTGAGAAACTTTTTTTTTATTATCTATTTATGTACTGATGACATCAATGAATCTAAAATAAAATAATTCATCGTTCACATAAAGTTGTTACAATTGTTTTTTTCCTTCTTTTTTCGATTAAATTGTTATGGTTCTTTTAAATATGTTTTTAAAAATTTAAATGTTTTATTAATTTAATTTTGAAAACAAAAATTACTTCATTCAAAAAAATTAGAAAATCTTCTTTTTTTTTATTTTAATGACTAATATTTTAAAATAAAAAGATTTCAATAAAAAAAATTGATTAAAAACTCAAATTATAACCTATAAGTGTAAAAGAAATGAATTAATATTTTTGTTTAAATCATGTACGACAAAGAACATAGCTTACTAAAAAGAAGTTATTATTCAAATGTAATGATTATAATATATATATATATATAAATAAAATTATAATATTATTTATAAAATCTAAAAAATTACTTAATAAGGGTAATTTTAAAAATTACCATCACATTCTCAATAAAATATTTAGTAAATCAAACATGTCAATGTAACTTTCTTAAAATTTTAATCAACACTTTTTTATATATATCAAATATTATAAATTGTAATGTTATCTTTCCAACAATTTAATTTTCAACAATCACATTCTATTGAAATAATGAGATGAAAAACATCAAAGGCGGCTAATTAAAATTGTTTTCACTTAATAAACTTAGATCTTGAAAATTTCCTACCAAGTATGCAGGACCTGCAACGGGCCTTTTCGGCCTATACCTACAATCAAAGTTTGTAGTAGTACCCATAATAAGTGCCAAGGGCCGCTTTTGGCCCATTTCTGTAGGCCTTGGTGGGTTTTTCAATTACTTTTTATTTTTCAATTTGGGCTTAAATTTGATAGCTCAGTTTGAACTCTTATTAATTAAAGTGAGTGCGATTGAATGAAAATTTTTAAAATTAAAAAAAAAATGAAATAAAGGTATTTTAAATGCATCATTTCAAAATGTAAGTATTTGTAATTATTTTGTTTGAATAAATATTTTGTAGAAGAAAATTTAGATTATTGGAATTTTATGAGATAAAAAATAATTATAAAAGAAGAATAATGATATTAAAAATAAAAAATATGCAATATGGGTATCATTAGATTTGTAAAAATGTAAAGATATTATTAATAATAAATAAATATATATATATATATTAGAGTTAAATAAAATAAAATTTTGTTTTTTGAATTATGTATTTTATAATGGGTCATGTGCTATAAAATGAAAGGCGATTTGAATTTTTTTTGAAAACCGTCTCTTTAGGTTAAATTTTAAAAAGGAATTTGAGGTGCTCAAATCCTTCCTTGAAATTCATCCTAAATTTTTAAGTTCATCTTTACTTTTACCCGAATAAATAAATTTATATTTTTGGACCTTTAAAACTTTTGATTGAAATGGGTCCGACTTTCCTCCGTTACTTTTTCAATTCATTATTTTCAAATACATCTTAATCATCATTCACAAGTGAGACTTTCACAATTAATTAGTGAGCCTTAGACATGTTAATGGTAATGATAAATGTATTGAAAAGTAATGAACAAAAAAGTAATAGAATGAATCTTAATTCCTAACACCTAACTCTAATTTTTTTAAGTGTTGATTGAATGAGGATTGCCAATTTACAAACTTAATCCAATAATTAATGTTTTGATTGTATTAATGAAAATATAACTATTTAGTGTTCATTGCATTAAATATATCGTGTTTAAATGTATTATATTATATTTATTAAACATATCATAGCGTTCAAAATTATTAATTCTAACAAAATCCATCGGGTACTGATTATTTTGTCTTTAAAAAATTAAAACACCTATATTCAATTTCACTTCTTTATATTTTCTGTATTTTATTTTTAAATTTAATACTTCATTTGTCAAGTCATCATATAAATATACAAGAACAATTTAATCAAATAAAAAATCAAGGCAATACTTTTACGATTTTGGATCAAAATATTTGAGAGGTTTCTCAATTATATCATTTAGTATAGATTAAATTTTTTTGGTTATAAAATTAGATAATTTAATTCTTATTTTTTTTAAATTGAAGTAAAAAAGTAAAATTACTAACGGATGTAATGTAAATCGTTAAAAAAATTATCATAACACCAATAAAATATATTATTTTAAGATGACATGAATAAAATAAGTAATTAAATTATTAAAAATACCATGTCAAATCTTTTTAGCCATGTTGTATTTTTTAATTAGTGATTTTATCTTTTACAAATTAAATGTCACGTTAATTTTTTTTAAAAGTTTACGTTACATTAATTAATGATTTTGTTTTAATTTAAAAAAAAATAATAACTAAATTATTTAATTTTATAAAAAAATTTATTTATACTAAATAATATAATATAAAGATGTCTCAATTCTTTGACTACGATTTTACCATGATAGTAAGCTTTCAATAATTTGGATCCATCGCCAAAAATGAGGGTTCAAAATTAAAACAATCAGGAGTGGTCACCCATTTGTCGAGTTGATGGTAAAAAGTAAAAATAACTACTCTAAAAAGTTAAATTTATAAAATAAAGTACATAGTAGCAATAATTATACCATTAGCCAGGATTACAAGCCCTCCGCAATCAAATCAACTCCATCCATCCCGATGAGTGACATGGCAGATATGCCTGTCAGACTCTGGCTCGACTCCCAAAAAAATACCCCCTTCAACGGTTCACTTTTATCCTATTCATTTATCTAATTAACTCCTCCTTAATCATGGTAACTTAAATACTCATAAATACCATCCAAAATCAGGGGCATATTTGATATTCTAAACCAAGTCTCAAACTCTCTGCAAAACTAGAGTCTAGAGCCACAGTTACTTGAACAAACAGCTAAACCATTTGGAACCATTACAAACCTCATTTTTCTCTCTTTAATTGGCCTTCACGTGCACTCACTCACTAATCCATTTCCCTTGTAGATTTTTAAAATTAAATTTGATAATTTTAAAAACAATATTAATATAAAATAAAATAATAACATAAATACGAAACACAATTATATCATTAAAAAATATAACATAATATAAATACGTGAATTACAAAATGTACCCTAAACCAACCAAAACAGAAATCCAAGTTTCCTTTCTGATAAACTCACCATGAAAAAAAGACGAAAAAGAACCAAACCAAAATCCTATCTTCACTAAACAAAACAAAAACAAAGACAGGTCCCGGTTTCAGATTTGCAGGTTTTTGAAGGTCAGTCTTGTTTGCTTTTCTTCTAGTACCCAAAAAAAATAAATAAATAAAGATGTGTTATGTGGGGAAAGCAACAAAGATCTTCATCTTCATAGTTACAGTGTTGGTGGTTTTGGGTCTTGTCTTGGGATTCGGGCTATTTCGTCACGGCCTCCAAAAGTCACACTCCCACAAGTGCTCCGGTGAGTCTTGCCCTTCTCCCATTGTCTTCCCTAACCCTATCTCCACCCCTAATACACCACCAGTCTCTTCCTCTTCCTCTTCCAACCCCCCTTCTCCCGCCACTGGGTCTAACCAACCCACCTCGCCTACATCTAACCCTAGCCCTAACCCACCACCTAGCTCAATCCCTACTCCTAACCCACCACCCAGCCCACCAACTGTCGACCCTACTCCTACACCTCCGCCACCTAACACTAACCCAAATCCTCCACCACAATTTCCTCCTCCTTCTGCTCCTCCACCGCCTGTTTCAAGTGCAGTGTTGGCGGTGCCACCCTACAATCAGCCGACTCCGGTACTGGTGGCTCCAGGTCCTGTGCATGCTTAGATTAGCTGGTTAGTTTCCATTTAAAAAAAATTTTATATGGCGTTATTTTTGTTTCTACTTCCAATTTTATTGAATTAAATAATTCTTTTTTGGATGGGTTGTATAGTGGTGGGATGATGAGATTTGGATTGCATTTTGATGGACGGTGAATTTCGTTTACAGTACAATTTCTTTTTTTATTTATGATCTTTAATGGTGGATTTTTTTTTATTTTTTTATTTTTGTGTGGCTTTGTTACCGATATTGAGAATTTGTGTGAATTTACCTACACAACCCTTTAATGGATTCTGCAACAAAAAACTATGTCGATTCGTTTGAATCTGATGTCTAATCCTAATTCAAAAAAGGATTCTATTCCTTATTGGATCAATTTTAGCTAACAATAACATGAAGCCATTGTTGTAGATTAAGGCATCTGAACACGCCTTTAACATTTTTTTTAAAGTTATGTTGGACTCCAATATGGCAACATTTTGCCAACAAACTCTTGGTTGAGTGGCCAAGAGACTTGGGGGCATGAAGTCTTGGGTTCAAACCCAAGCAACCCCTCCCCTTACCCAATTATCAAAAAAAAAATATGGCAACATTTTTGAGTTGGGTGGTGGGTGCTTTGTCATGTTGCTTAATTATGGCTTGTTAGTTTGAGAGAATTTATGGTTTCATTAATCATTGTTAGATCTTAGTTTTTGTTCAAAAAAGATAAATCAATTTTTTAATAGGAATATTAATTAGTGCTCAGAGGAATTTAAGATAATATTTATATAAATTAAAGTATAATTAATATTTTTTTTTTGAATTTAATAAAAGTAATATATTAAATATATAAAACAATAATTAAATACTTTTAATTTTATTGTTTTTATATAAAATAAGGAAATTAATAAAAGCTTATCATTTTCATTTAATAGAATATTTTAAAAATATTTCAATTACGTTAATTTTTATACAAAAATAAACTAAATTAAAATACAGTAAAATTTTATCATTTGCATTAAGTAAATATCTCATAAAATATTTTATTTTTTAAAAAATTAATATGATTGAAAATATAATGATGAAATTTAATAAAATTACAGAACAAATGATAAAATCGGTTAAAGTACCTAAACAGTCCTTATACTATAATCAAGAGTGTATTTTAGTCTTTAGTAATTTAATTTTTGTACGTTTAAAATTGATGTAAAGAAATAAAATTGATAACGATGTTAATAGAAAATCGTTTAAATACTGACGTACACATGTGAAACTGACAGAAAAAACGGATTTAAAAACAAATGATGACGTATCAATTTTTTTTTACTTAAGTGGAATTTAGAAAAATATAAATTTTTTTAATCCCAAATCCCTCCCTTATCTGTAAAAATATATCATTTTTTTTTCAAGTAATCTATTCTACCAGTTTCTAAATTTCACCAGTGCAAAAAAATCTTACACATCCTCATTTTTTTTTCAAGTCATCTATTCTATCAATTTCACATGTTTACGTCAGCATTTAGACTATTTTTCATTAACATCGTTATCAATTTTACTTCTTTATATCAATTTCAAACGTACAAGGATTAAATTACTCAATTTTATAATATATGAACTAAAATACACTTTTGACTATAGTACAAGAACAATCTAAGGTAAAATCCAATATTAAATCATTCTCTCTGTCTCATAAATACAGTTTTAATTCGACTTTTAATAATCAATTTTTTTAAAATTTAATTTAATTTTAAATATTATTAATTAAATATGATAAAATATTTTTGAAAGTCTTGAATGAAGAGGTTTTAAATATATTTTAAAAAAATTAATTTAATAAAATATTTAAAATATTAATGATCAAAACTTAAAAAGTTTAACTACAACAAAATCAAACAAAACATTATTTATCATACGAAAAGAGTAATTAAAGAATAAATTTTACCTCAGTCTCTTTTTATTTTTTTGGATAATTAATTTTACCTCAGTCTCATCTTTAACTAAAACTAAGTTTTTGACTTGTACAAACGTGCTTTGCAAGTTAACATTCACTTTCTTAAAAAAATACTTCAAAATATATATATATATATATATATATATATATGTTTAATCTAACTTTTTAAAATCTGAAAGGTTTTTTAAAAATATTTATTCATACTTTCATTGGAATAAAACTTAAAAATAAAAAAGCAAACAAAATTTTAAGATAACATACAAAAGAAACAAAAAATTAAAATAACAATAATATAAGTTGAAAAAAGAAGAAAGAAAGACAAATTAATTTCATATCTAACTATAGCAAATACCATGAAACCTAAAAAAATGAAAATGAAATATTAGTGGTGTAACATTTTCATTCTAGAATAACTATCCTATATATATAAGATAAAATGAAGAAGATCAAAACTCACCAATGTTAGTATATTAATTTAAATATTTTCATATTCTATGAATTAATAATTCAAAAATAAATCTTTGAAATTGAAAAAGAATATAAATCAATTTTATTTTGCAACAACAAAATGTTTTTAACTTTTAGTAATATTTGTAATACCAAGTGATTATTAATAGAATATGAAGAGTATTTTAAATGAAATTGGCTTTTATTTTTATATTTTTAAAGATTTATTAACAAATCATTAATTAATGAAATATGAAAAAATTTGAATTAATATAATAATATTTTCTGACTTTCCGTGTCCATATCATTTCACAAACCATATAATAACTTTTCAATATTATTATTAATGTTATATTTAAAATATTTAATTAATTTATTCAAAAAAATTAAACATTTAATATTTTTGTTAACGTTAATTTAATGAAAATTTTAATACTTGGAAACATACCTTGAAATTAATATAATAACTTTTCATCTTTTTCTTTTTATTTAAATAAAATTATTCAAAAAACATGATAAATTAATTTTTGTATTTATTGTGTATAAATTTAAGTTTTCATATTTAAAATTTTTTATTTATATTAATTTAATAAAAATGAATACTTGCAAAAATACATTGAAATTAGTATAATAACTTTCATATTCTTTTTTTAAAATTAATTTTTCTAAAATAAAATATTTAATATTTATATTTATTTTGTAGAAACCTAAACATTTAATCATTAAATTTTTTACTTTTTTAATTTTTTATTAATGTTAATTTAATGAAAAATGAATACTTGAAAACATACATTGAAAATAATATTATAACTTTTCATATTCTTTTTTTATTTAAATTAATTTATTCAAAGAAATAAAATATTACTCTTTATATTTATTTTGTAGAAACCTTAAATACAATCATTAATATTTTACTTTTAATGAGAAAATGAATACTTGACAACATACATTGAAATTAATATAATAAGTTTTCATATTGTTTATTTAAATTAATTTGTTCAAAAAATATTTAATATTTATATTTATTTTATAAAACTCTAAATATTTAATCGTTAATGAGTATATTTTATTATTTAAATTTAAATTATATATATTTTATTTTTTATACATTAGCTGTAGAATTTTTTAGCTTCAAAAATTAGTTCAGAGACTGTCACATATTCTATTTTTTTAATCAATTTTTTTAAAAAAACTTACTATACTCTAAGAGTAGATCTGCTCATGGGACGGAGCGAGCCGCCACCCGAAACTTTTTTAATTTATTTTTATCCAAGTTCTGCCCTAGGCGGGCCCAATTTATTGTTAAAAATAATAAAAAAATTATTTTTATATTAATATTTTTATATTTAAATTTAAATAAAAATAATTTTTTATTATATAAATAGTGATTCGGACTGGGCTAGCCCGAAAAAAAAAAAAAAAAAAACTCTACCCAATTCGCCTCTGATCTGTCGGGCCGGACGAATTATCCAATTCTTGAACAGGTCTATCTAAAAGTATGTATCACTCTATTAACCTTACTAGAATAAAGTCCTCACTTCGCCGGGGTAGATTTAATTTTTTATAAAAATTTTAATTAATAATAAAAAATTAATTATAAATTATATTTTATTAATAATAATAATTTATTTAAATTTTATAATTGAAAATTATATTAATATAATTATCTTTTTTTAATTATGAAAATTAAATTTATGATAATTGTTTATTTATAAATTACGTAATATAAATACATTTTTAAATGTTATTTATATGTATTTTTTAAAAATGTTTAAATTTTATTGTATACTATATATTTTTATTTATAGGAGGTTAAAAATAGTAAATGAAAAATAAAAAAATAAAATTGTGGTTTGTATTTTATTCTCTCGTATGATCGATTTTCTCACATAGGTTAGCAGCAAGTTCATTTTTTTTTTCTTTTTTTCTCAAGCGGGTCGGTATGGATCCTTAATCAACCCGAGAATTAATGTACGGACCAACCCCTTTAAATACATCATTTAAATTAAAATAATTAATAAAATAAATTTATTTTTAATTTTTTTCGAAACGGGTCAGGTCACAGATCCTAAATCGATCCGCAGGTTAACGTGCAGACTAATCCCTTTAAATACATCATTTAAACTTAAAACAAAATAATTAATAAAATAATTTTTAAAGAAAGTCAATGCTTAATTCCAAAACAAATTTAAAATTACTTAATTACCTAAAGATTTCAATACCCTAATTTCCCTCTAAATTATAATTTATTCATTTTCTTAGTTGTCCTCTAAACAACCCTTTTAAATTTCAAATTCAGCCATTCTATTGTTTTGGGGATAGTTTTTAAAGTAGGTTATTATAGATTTATAAAATCTAATAAATTTTCATATATATATATATTCACACACGTAAGAGTAAAAGATAAGTAATCTCATTAGCAAGCATTGCACTCGTCACAACCACCAAATATATAGTTGCTGAAAATCGGAAAAAGGAAGGCAAAGAAACCAACGGTTGGTGTTTATAGTTTCTTGGCTCAATGCATGGCATTGTAGTTATTTTTTTTACCATTGTTAAGTTAAAAAAATGAAATAGTTTTTTTTTTGTTTTTTTAAAAAATGAAAATTTATTTTATGAGTTAGGAATTCCAATAAAAAGATTTTGTCTTGATTTTGGACAAGAAAAGAACTTCCGTAACGGAAGGGAAGGGGTATTGACGTGTTGTGGATTTTCATGATCCCCCGTGCTCGCCATGTGCCAACAAAAACCAAAAAAAAAAAAATTGTAAAAGTATTAATGGAAAATACTTAATAGCATAATGTTGTTAGAATTAAATCGAGAAACGAATATTTATTCGATTTAGAAAATATTAAAAAATCATTTGATTTTGAGCTATTAAAATTGATCGAATTTTTTATTTAATCGAATTTGAATTGGATTTTGAATCGATTTAATCATTTAAATTATTATTTTTTCTTTAAAAATTGATTATAAGTAAATCGGTAACTTATCAGTTCGAACAATATTAAAAAACCGTTTGATGTTGAGCCAATCAAAAATCAAATTTTTAGCTTAAACAAGTTTGACTGGATTTGAACTGAATTTTAAATTGATTTTATCATTTAAATTATTGTTTATTCTTCAAAATTTTATTATAAGTGCTAGGAGTCAAACCCCACTCATTTAGAGTCTCGTTAAAGAACCAATCACATTACTTGTTATATTCGGTCAGTGTTTGTTTTGCCTAGTTTGATCAATGAAATTTTTTTCATTGAATTTCAGATTAATAAAAAATAAATCATTTTTAAAAAAATATTTTACGTTTTTTATAAGCATAAAATATTTTTTTAAAAATTAAAATCAAACAAAAAAGATTGATCTTTTTTAAAGTAAAACAAAAAATGATCGATCTCTTACATATAAAATATTGATCTTCTAAGAATAAAAGGTAAAGCAAAAAAAAAGTCGATCCCTTAAATGTAAGGATCGATTCGTTTATATAAATGTAAATTTTTCGAAAAAATAATCAAATAACAAAAAATATTTTATATAAGTTCATTCAAATAACAAAAAATATCAATTATTCTAATTTTTTTTCTTTCAAAAATCACTTTTTAAAAGTATTTTTTCAAGAAATAAATGAACCCTATTGTTTAGTTCTATTTTAGCTCATGAAAGATAAAGAAGGAGAAGTGTGAGATTAAAATACTAGGCTGACTTCAAAGACACGGTTGCAAAGAGATTTTATGCTTTAGTTCATGGGTAGTTTAATAATTTAACCAAATCTGTTATTGTGGTTTTTGGGGCGAAATGTCCATTTTCAAAGCTAATGAATTGGAGCTGAATTATGACAAAATTTTGATAACCTTGCTGGAATTTACCTTTATTATAACCATTGTTGAAAAATTGGAATTGATCAGATAGGTTCAATTGAAAAGAAGAGATATGTTTGGTTTAGTATGGAATTTTTTTAAAAAAATCAATGAACGGGAAAAAAATGGATTTAGTTTTTTTTTTTTTTTTAAAGTGATAAAATTTAAAATTTAAACTTTTAACTTTTTAATGTTATATCAAAGATTATATCATTAAATCAAATACATATTTTTATTATTATTTACTATATTTATTATTTATTTAATTCTTACTTTTTTTAATTAAATTAATTGATTTACACCAATCAAATTAATTAAACCAATGACCAAAAATTTTAGGCTTAATTAAAAAATTGCCCCCTGAACTATACCCTCTTTCCCATTTTGATACCTAAAGAATTTTTGGTTCCAATCGGGTACCCATACTATAATTCCGTCAAACAGATTGGTACCTGATATTAACACCGTTAAATAAATGCTGACATGGCAAATAGCAACCAATGAGAGCGTGACACGTGGCAAAAATGCCATCTCAACACTAACTTCATGATGCCACGTCATCAATAACAGAAAAAATGTTAAAAAAAGAAAAAAATTCAAAAATTTTTAAAAAAATTCGAAACAATTATAAAAAATCATTTTTTTTTAAAAAAAATCACAAAAATTTTTAAAATTAAAAAATTCGAAAAATATTATAAAAATTAAAAAAGTAGGAATAAATTTAAAAAAAAATCACAAATTTTTAACAAAAAAAAAATTAAAAATTTTAAGAAAAGGAAAAATTATAAAAAAATAAAATACAATTTAAAAAATTCATAATTTAAAAAAAAGCATAAAATTAAAAAAAATAATAATAAAAAATAGAAAAAAATTATGAAAATTATGAAAATTAAAAATATAATTCAATTTTTTTTTTAATTTTCATATATATATTTTTTATAAAAAATCAAAAAATTCGAAAAAAATAAAAAATCTGAAAAATATAAAAAAATAAAAATACTGAATATTTATATATATTTTAATATTTTGTAAAAAAAAAAAAGAAAACTGGAAAGGAAAAAAAAAAGAAGAGGAAGAGAAAGAGATAGGAAAGGGAGGGGCGACGGGGGGGTCGGCTGGCCGCCAATCTACCTCAGGCCGACGAGAGGGGGGAGAGAGGGCGAATCGGGAGAGGGGGAGAGAGGGGGAATCGGGGGGAGAGATATAATATTATTTTTAATCTAATATTTAAAAAATATATTATAATTTATTCATAAACATAATTTTAGTATATGTAATTCTTTAATATATATAATATTAGTATATATGATTTTGATATATATATATATATATTATATATAAAAATATATAATGAATATATAAAATATTTTAAAAAATAATATAATAATTTTAAAAAGCAAAGTAAGACGAAACGTAACAAATATGTATCAAAATGGTCTCAAATTTTTTTTTTTTTTTTTAAATCTCTTTATTTAAAGCGGATGAATGTAAAATTTTTTAAGCAAATCGAAATTTGTCATTTCTAATCCAAGCCGCGCGAGCCTGATATAAGTCGCAAAAAGATCCCATAAAGAAGTATGACTTTGACCCCTCGGTAATCTCTTCTTTATATGGCAACAGCATTTTTCGCTTTATAATTTTGAAAAGGAGTTATAGCTTTATATCGATTTGACTCTTGGCTTTCTTTGTGGGCCGCATTCAAAGGTAAAAAAGCACGATGCAGAAGAGAATTTTAGCAATTATGAATTCAGGCAGGGTTGGAGTCTCCCACAAATGGCAGCTTAAGATGTACGAGTACGACCGACAATCACAGCAAATATGGTACTCGAGAGTCGAGACCCACCTCATTGAATGGTGACTGGTGAGTGTGCTCGGATTGGAATTCATAACGGAAATTCAACACTTGAATCAATAAGTACAAGGAAAATAAATCTAAAGACTGTTCTCTCTGGTTTCAATTGCCCCATAAATTTAATTTGTTTAGCAATTATACAAGCAATTGTTCACAATTTCATTTCATGTGTGAGATCAATAATCCATATATGCATATTGTGTCTCGTATTTTTTTCGTATACGTCGTGTAAATATAAACATAATATAAATTAGTAAATGCGTAAAATATTAAACATAAATACGATATGTATATTAAACGTATCTTGTTAATCATGTTAATCGTATTTAAATGTGTCGTGTCATATTTATTACACTATTTTCGTATTTTATTAAACATGCAGTACGTGTTTACATATTATATCCAAAATTATCGGATCTAATGCAATGTCACCGCTTAAGAAAATCTGATGTAGGGGCATTATTGAGTCAAGAAATGGGGCCAAATGCACGGCAGTTGCCCTCCCGTCTAGAGGAGTAAACGAGTTGAGTCGAGCTTAAGCAATAAGAAGTTTGACCTCGAGCTTGATTTGGAATTCGTGGTTCGAAACTCATCTCAAGTTTGATCGAATTATATTTTTCAAACGTGTCGTGTCATGTAGGGGCATTATTGAGTCAAGAAATGGGGCCAAACGCACGGCAGCTGCCCTCCCATCTTGGGGTGTAAACGAGCTAAGTCGAGCTCAAGCAGTAAGAAGTTCGACCTCGAGCTTGATTCAGAATTCGTATTCGAAACTCAGCTCAAGTTCGATCGAATTATATTTTTCAAACTCGAGCTCGATCCGAGATAAAAAATGAACTACTTGAGCTCGCTCGACTAGGTTCATTTACTTAGTAAAAAGACCAGCTTGATTCTCTTTTGTTAAGCATCAAACCTAAAACCAATTGGTGATAAGTGGAGAGACCCAACTTGAATATAAGACCATAGGTAATCCAAGATTTAACCGATGTGGGATAACACTACTTTAACAGGCCCCCATCACGTGTAGACGAAAACAGAGGAGCCTACCACGTGACAAACTCAGAAGGGGTAACAGGTAGAAACAATAGAGAGACAGATGAGCCTATCACGTGACAAACTCAGAAGGGGTAACAAGCAGAAATAATAGAGCAGAACCTAGACTCTGATACCATGTTAAGCATCCATCCTAAAACCAATTGGTGGAAAATGGAGAGACCCAACTTGAATATAAGACCACAAGTAATCCAAGATTTAACCGATGTGGGATAACACCACTTTAACACCATGCTCGACTTCAAACTCGATTATTTGTGCTCAAACTCAAGTTCGAATTGATTTTTTTAATACTAATTAAAAATAATATATATTAAAAATAAAAAAGCTCGATTAGGCTCGCAAGCTACTCGAATTGGACATTAAGATGCTCAAATTCGACTCGTTCGATAAC
This sequence comes from Fremontodendron californicum, assembly GCA_030761205.1. Taxonomy (NCBI): domain Eukaryota; kingdom Viridiplantae; phylum Streptophyta; class Magnoliopsida; order Malvales; family Malvaceae; genus Fremontodendron; species Fremontodendron californicum. The sequence goes on along the minus strand of JAULJL010000025.1, from coordinate 4,777,881 downwards.
TCGAGCTGCGACTCGACTCGAAAATGACCGAGTTGAATTCGAGTCTAACTCTAGTAGCTTGCAAGCACAAATATCTCGTTTACACTCCTACTCCCACATAGACCTGTCCACGGGCCGAGTAGACCGCTCGGCCAGATAGGCCTGGCCCGTATTGGGCCGAGTTTGGACAAGTGTTTTTTGTAATTCGGGTCGGCCGGGCCCGAATTACTATTTATTAAATAAAATATTTTTTATTTAAATTTAATTATAAAAATATATAAATATTAATATACAAATAATTTTTTGATATTTTAATATTTTTTGAATAATGAAACGAGTTTTCAAGCCGACCCGAGCCAGACCCAAAATGGGCTTGGGAAAGAGAAGTAAAAAAATTTCGAGCCTCGACCCGACCCATAGACACCTCTACCTACAGCTGTTTTTGGCTATTTATTGGAGGAAATGGAGGAAATATTGATAAGTGGGCATCTTTCTTAACTACAACACAAAAAATTAGCTCAAAATATTTTTATTGATCAAAAGTCTATATTTTTAATAATTAAAATTTTTTTTTATTTCAAATCCTAGAAGAAGCAGAAACAGAATCTGCAACATAGTACATCAGCAGGGGATAGCCATCATAAAATTAGCTCAAAATAAGTTCCTACAAAGTTCATTGTTTACGAAATTAACACCTGTATTTGGAACACAAAATCTAGCTTTTACATCAGCAGCGATCAATTGAAACGCCTTCTGAAGAAATTTTCATTTACTAGAATGCAATCGAGAATTTCTTTCTCTCCATATATAGTAGTAGCAACAATCCAAGAAAATTTCAGCAAAATGACTAGGATTTAACTTTGAAGTTTGCAATAGCCCAATTCATGCATTAACATTAGACACACACTACAAACAAATTGCCATATACTGACAGTTATCTATACCGACGGTCAACATCCGTCGGTAAAACGTATCTATTCCGACGGATTTTTTTAACCGTCAGAATATACATAACATATACCGACGGCCCACGAGTCCGTTGCTATAGGTGTACCTATACCGACGGTCAATGAAAAACCGTTGGTATATACTACAAACAAATGGTAAAATACTGACACTTATCTATACCGACGGTCCAGACCCGTAGGTAAAACCTTTCTATTCCGACGGATTCTTTTAACCGTCAGAATAAACATAACATATACCGACGCCAAAATTATCCGTTGGTATAGGTATACCTATACCGACGGTCTGTTCCGTAGGTAAAAAGTGTCTATACCGACGCACGAAATATCCGTTGCTATAGATATATCTATACTGACGGTTTACGTAAAACCGTTGGTATAGGGTATCCTTTACCGACGTTTTTTTTAATTTTTTCCGTCGGTAAAAAATATCTATTCCGACGGATTTTTTTAACCGTCAGAATATACATAACATATACCGACGCCCCACTAGTCCGTTGCTATAGGTGTACCTATACCGACGGTCAATGAAAAACCGTTGGTATATACTACAAACAAATGGTAAAATACTGACACTAATCTATACCGACGGTGCATACCCGTAGGTAAAACCTTTCTATTCCGACGGATTCTTTTAACCGTCAGAATAAACATAACATATACCGACGCCAAAATTATCCGTTGGTATAGGTATACCTATACCGACGGTATGTTCCGTAGGTAAAAAGTGTCTATACCGACGCACGAAATATCCGTTGCTATAGATATATCTATACTGACGGTTTATGTAAAACCGTTGGTATAGGGTATCCTTTACCGACGGTTTTTTTTAATTTTTTCCGTCAGTAAAAATAGAGGAATTTCAATTGTAGCAATACGACGTCGTTTTGCCGATTAGATCTCAAGGGCAAAAAAACCACTGCCGATTCCCCCAAACCCCAAAAAAACACTTCAGCTCACTCCAATCTCCCTTGTCCACAGCCGCTCCCTTGTCCACAGCCGCTCACTCCATCTCCAATCTCCCTTGTCCACAGCCGCTCACTCCATCTCCAATCTCCTTTGTTGCGGCAACCAGAAAGAAAGAAAGGAGAAGAGTTTTGGGTCCTCTTGCTGACTTTGGCTGGAGCAAAGACGAAACTAGATCTGGTTTAAGGGATACCAGATCTGGAACAATCCAAAGTTGTTAACTGTTCAACCCCTGCAAACTCAAACTCCAGTGTATGACCATACGAGATCTCAGTATTTGTGAAAGAAGAGTTGAAAGATTCAACCGTCAAAAGCATCAGCTCTTTAGACTCTGAACAAAAAGACAGAAAAAAGAGAGAGAGGAAGAAGCTGCCAGGAAAGAGAGCAGGTAGCTCTACTCAACTCATCCGTAGCTCTTCATTTTGCTTCTTTGTTTTCTCGTGAAGTTAATAAGTGAGTTAAATTTGAGTGTCTGATACCTGTTTGCCAGAGAATGAGGGGAGGCTAGAACATCGTTATTTGCCTTGTACAGAATCTCATTCTCATTCTAGTAATCAAATTGTTCTTGTTAATGCTTCTGAATCTTGAATTATGTTCATGGTATTATCCGGATTTTTCATTTTTCTTAAAATATCTGTATTTGTCGTCTATGTTCGACACATATTCGGATACGGATATGGGAATAGGGTTTTTTAAATATATGAAAAAACTTAAAAAAAAAATTGACAAATATCTGTATTGGGGTAACATAGAGGAAATTTTTTGTATATAGTATCTCAGAGACTACTCGACATCTTGTGTTCTTTGAGAGCCGGAATTGATCCTCAAAGAGGAACATATTGAAGCCCAGGTTGAAGATTTTAACTATGGCTTCCTATTTTAATCTTACAAAATGCTTTAGAGTTGAGATGAGGATGGCATGGAATCTGGATCTTGGGCTTTGATTTTTCTTTGCTGAGATTTTTTTTTCCTTTTCTTTTGGAGCAAATAAAATCTCTTTATTTACAAATTTTTCATATTATTTGGTCTAGAGGGTGAAAATACATCAAACAAATGCTGAATTCCAACCTTTTTTTTTTTTTTTTTTCTTTCTTTGGGGGTGAGGAAAGGCTCTGACTAGTTTGAGCATCCCATTTCAAGAAAGATATATAGTTAGAACAGACTACAAAATTCAAGATCAACATACATACCCAATTCACTGAATGAAGAGGAATTGCAATTTTGAGTGCAGAAATAATACTATACACTACATGAAAGAGAATTTAAATCGAATCTAGAGAATTTAAATTGAATCCAGGTTTATCCCAATTGATTCATGTAGTTACACTTAAAAAATAATATCTAGCGGATTTGAGTTCGGATCTCATCATCTGTAATTTCTTTCTTTATTTTCAAACTGTTATTTTTTTTTATGTTTGGCAGCGAGGATAACGAGGTGCCGATTCCTCCATCTCCCTTGTCCACAGCCGCTCACTCCAATTTTTCCTCTGCTTAACTTTCAGGTATTTTCTTTGCATCTTTGTATCATCTCTGCATTTGGCAAGAGCTTTTAGCCAGAATCCGGCAAGCCAATACGCTTGCTCTTGTTACTTCACCATGGCTTTCTTTGTTGTATTCATTTAATTACTCTGTTAGTATTTTTTTTTTTTACCCCCTTCACTGGATATGTTTTGATCAAGTCGGTTGTAATTTGTATCTAAAATTTCATCAAGATTGTAAAAAATAATGTGTGTGATAGGAATTCTTTGTATGATAGAAAGGCAAACCTTTAGGTCAATTAAAGCATATTATTATTATTATAATTATAAGAATAGTTGTTGATTGGATTCAACATTCAAGCACCAAATATATATCCTTAAGAGAGAAAACAAACAGCTTGATGTAATGAGCAGTTGATTAAAATGGAGATCTTGAGTTGTAATTACATTACTAGACAATCTAAAAACCAAATACTCTGCCCTGCAAATTTGTATTAAGTTAATCACTATAAAATATTTTGTTCCGACCCAACAAAGTTTTAGGAGTTGCACACATCGTTTGGGTGGTCTGCTTTTGAAAGACGAAGATATAATGTTACTTTCAATCAAAATAAGTTGCCTAGCAACTAGCAAGTAGTCTAGTCGAAACACGACCGCTTGTTTCGTGTTTTTGTCTTCTTTTTCCTTGGAAGTCAGTCAATTATTGAGTTGTGGACTTGGGGGGCTCAACTGTTAACCGTTCTTAAAGATTTAAAGCTGAATTATAAGTCAATAAAGCTCATTTCTTGTTTAAGGCAGATTTCTAAGAGACATTTTCCCTTCATACACATTCATTAATGCTGCCAGATGCAGCTACACAAATTCTATGCAATTGATGAAGGTGAAGAAATTGTAGGTCAAATTCGGATGGCTATCAAAATCACCTATGGCTCCTAAAGACATAGATTTTGTTGTTCAATTGGTTTCCTGCAGAAATTCAGTCTCCATGTTTCAGCACAGTTATACTCACTAAACGAGTTAATTCAAGTTCACACCTCTTCTAACTTTGTAACCATAGGCATCCCTATAATTATCCAAATCAAAGCAACCTTTGTGCTAATTTGTTGGTTGATTGCATGTTTAAACTAACTCAGATGGATTGGTACATTAATTTTCCTATGCCACTGATGAATATATTCAAAACTACATAGGAAGAAAATCTGTGTCTACTTCTAAAATATGTCTCAATTAGGATAAATGGCAAAGCTTGAGCATTGAACACTGGACCAATCTCATATGAGAGCTTCTAAGTTGCTTATGTGCTACTTATTCAACGGTTACATAGCGCTTAGTTGTAAATATCTTGCTCTAAAACTCTGTAAATTCTTTAGAAATCTAAGTGCAATGTTCTATTGAAACGTAAGCTAAAGATGAAATAACCATAATCTGGGGTTTGGACTTGGGACTACCAGCTCAACCAAAAAAACTTAAGAAACAATTTCACAGTAAAGAAGGTCTACAAAGCTAATAACTGTGTATAGGATGAAAGGCAAGAGAAAGTCCATTAATGGTATCAAAGTTTATATTATTTGATGATTGGGTTAGTTATTCCTTCAAATAAAAAATGAAGATTTAATCCTTCCTTTTCTTAAATCGAAATAATAAATAAAAGGGAATGAGAGTTTTACTTTTAGGAAGGTAAGGTAAGAACTAAGAAGATATTTGGGATTGGGGGGCCACACGGATGCGTTGAAGGAGGTTGATTGGCAAACATGGGTTAGTTATTCCTTCAAATAAAAAATGAAGATTTATAGATTAATGTATGTTTATTTTGTTGCAATTTAAGTCATATATATATAATATTAAGGACCAGGCCCACACGTGCAGTTAAATATCAGCATCTTTCTCACTCCCTCTAATTAACACGCATATATATATATATATATATATATATATATATATATAAGAATTTAAGTTTGTCTCCATTGCTCTGATTTGATACATACAAATGAGGCCATCAGATTTTAGCCTAGATTTACATGCTCACTGTCTCTGAGAGACAGTGCATAACCCCATTATTTATTTGGTAACTTCTCAGAAAAACTGCTGTGGTTAATTTAGTGTTATATTCAGCAAGTAGAGAATTAAAAATTCTTGTTGGAAGTTGGAACTTTTTAATTGCTTTGCCAAATATGAAATGTAAACAAACAACTGTTTGCATATTAACCAAACGTGCCTTCCCTCTTTTTACTTTGTATAAAATGTTTGTCTTTTATATGATTGCGTAGGATTATTCATAGCAATAGGTTTCATGTTTGTGCAATATATCTAGTTGGAATGTGAGATAACTAAATGTCTCTATATTACAGCTTTAATCATTTCACATTCCATGGATAAGAGGTGGATAAATCTTACGTCCAGAGCAAGTGAAGAATACATTAATGGGGTCATCAATTTCTTAGAATTTGCCTTTGCAAGATCATCTGAAAATGGAAAAATTTGGTGTCCTTGTGTTAAATGTGTCAACACATATAGGGTATCTAGGGTAGAGGCATTTGATCACATTATATGTAAAGGTTTTCTGAAAGGATATGTTCGATGGATTTTTCATGGGGAGGTCTTGGATGCTAGCTCTGCTACTATTAGAACTAATGAGGAAGATAGAGAGTTAGGTCATGATGTGAATGAAATATTGCATGATATTATGGCCGAAAGAGGTAGGAATATTGATGTGGGTAGCATAGAATCGGGAGATGCTTATGGAGACCAACATCATGGTCGAAGAATTAATAGTGACAACTTCTATGATTTACTTAAAGATGCAGAGGAGAAACTATATCCAAATTGCAAAAACTTCACAAAGTTCTCTTTTGTAGTCTATTTGTTCCACATTAAGTGTTTTAATGGATGGTCTAACAAATCTTTCAATACATTATTGGAGGTTTTGAAACTTGCTCTACCAGAAGGTAATACATTGCCAGGGTCTTATAAAGAATTGAAAAAGATGATTTCTTCCTTAAGTTTGGGATATGAAAAAATTCATGCTTGTCCCAATGATTGCATGTTGTTTTGGAAGGATAAGGCAAATGAAGAAATTTGCTGTAAATGTGGTGCTTCTAGGTGGAAAGAGAGCGTGAGTGATGTAGAAAGTGATATTGAAGATACTTTTGTAAAAAAGAAGAAAGCTGCCAAGATTTTGCGTTGGTTTCCTCTAATTCCAAGACTACAAAGGTTATTCATGTCTTCAAAAACTGCTCCTTTAATGACTTGGCATGAGCATGAGCGAACTAAGGATGGACGTCTAAGACATCCGGCAGATTCTCCTGCTTGGAAAGAATTAGACTCTCGATATCCTCAATTTTCGTTTGACCCTCGCAACGTTCGCTTAGGATTAGCTTCTGATGGCTTTAACCCTTTCAAAACAATGAGTGTGATTCATAGCACTTGGCCTGTTATCTTGATACCTTATAATTTTCCTTTATGGATGTGCATGAAACAATCAAACTTTATGCTTTCCCTACTCATTCCTGGTCCAAAAGGTCCTGGAAACAATCTAGATGTATACCTTCAGCCTTTGATAGAAGAATTGAAAGAACTTTGGGAAATTGGTGTTGACACTTTTGATGCTTCCAAAAATGAAAACTTCGGACTACGTGCAGCATTACTTTGGACCATTAATGACTTTCCTGCATATGCCAATTTGTCTGGATGGAGTACAAGGGGGGAATACGCATGTCCTTCTTGTGGATACGATACTGAATCCAAGTGGTTACGGCATGGTAGAAAGTATTGTTATATGTGTCATCGCAGGTGGTTAGAAGCTGATCATAAGTTCCGAAATGATAAACAATCTTTTGATGGGAGTCAAGAATTTAGAAGTGCTCCTTCACCACCTTCCGGTAGTGTTGTCTTGAGACAATTGGAGAACTGGAGTGGTAATGAAAATGGACCTTGGAAGAAAAAGAGCATTTTCTTCACATTACCTTACTGGGAACATCTTTTATTGCGTCACAATCTCGATGTCATGCATATAGAGAAGAATGTTTGTGATAACATTCTTGGCACATTGCTTGGACAAGAGGGGAAGTCAAAGGATAACTATAAAGCACGACTTGACCTTGTAGAACTGGGTTTAAGGAGCGTTCTTCATCCAAGGACTCGTCCTGGGACTAACACCCAATACTTGCCTCAAGCTTCTTATCAAATGAGCTTGAATGAAAAAAATGTCTTTTTGAAGATTCTCAAGGAAATGAGAACTCCGGATGAATACTCTTCCAATGTCTCACGTTGTGTGCAACTTAAACAACGGAGGCTTACAGGTCTCAAAAGTTATGATTGCCATCTCTTAATGCAAGAATTTCTTCCTATAGCAATACGAGGTTCTTTACCTGATAAGGTAAGCTCGGTTCTAATAGACTTGTGCAATTGGTTTAAAGACCTTTGTTCTAAAGTTCTTGAAGAACGTGAGCTTCAATTACTTGAGTCTCGGGCTGCATTAATTCTATGTGAAATGGAGAAGATTTTTCCTCCATCTTTTTTCACAGTGATGGTGCATTTAGTTATCCATTTGGCAAATGAAGCAAAAATTGCCGGTCCAGTCATATATCGGTGGATGTATCCCATTGAGAGGTATATGGTCAAGTGTTACCATATAGTGACTATTGTTTACACCTAAATTTTAAATTGATTTTGCTAATGATCTCTATTCTTTAAATAGGTTTCTTCTTCGGCTTAAGAATTTTGTGCGCAATAGAGCTTATCCGGAGGGTTCAATTGCGGAAGGATACATAGCAAATGAATGCTTAACTTTTTGTTCACGATACTTTGTGGGTATTGAGACTGCTTTTAATCGACCCATCCGAAATGAAGAAGAAAAGAATCCTTTTGATGAAGAAGAAGTATCTATTCTTTCTACTATAGGAAGACCTTTGGGAAGGAAAAAACATAAAGGATTTAATGTTAATAAGCGTAAAAGGGTCTCTCGCGTTGTTCTTGATAGGCAAACATGGGTGCAAGCACATCGCTATGTGCTATTTAATAGTGATGTAGTTGCTCCATTTTTAAAGTAAGAACACACATATCTTTGTGCTTTTCTATATTACCTCATAACTTTCTTTTGTCTAATATTTTAAGGTTTTATAAAACTTTTTGCTTATAGGAAACACGAGCAACTTATCAAAAGGCGTAACCGCTCCCCTCGTCTTTTGCCATATGAGATACAAAAGTTACAAAGTGAAACTTTTCATGATTGGTTTCGTGATCATGTAAGTTTTGCATCATGTTTGGACCACGCATTTTCAGTTTCGTGTAGTTAGATAAGTATTTTAATTACGTCTGCAATTACCTAGGTTGCATATTTGGATCAACAAGGAAATGCAGACATCACAGATCAACTTCGATGGATTGCTCGTGGTCCAACAGATACGGCTAGGAGATACACTGGTTATATTGTTAATGGTTTTAGATTCCATACCAAAGCACGTGAGAGATGCTTGAAAACTCAAAATAGTGGAGTCGTTGTAACAACCAAAATAGAGAGTTATGCAAGTGCAAGAGATGCACAACCTATTGCAGGAGAAGTTAATTATTACGGGGCTTTAACAGACATCATTCAGTTGAATTATTCTGGTAGATTTAAGATTGTGTTATTTAAATGTGATTGGATTGATATCAATAGAGGTTGCAAGAAAGATAAGTTTGGTTTCACACTTGTGAATTTTTCACATCTAGCCCACAGTGGAACTAATTTGGTTCATGATCCTTTTATTTTGGCATCACAAGCTAAGAAAGTATACTATGTTAATGATGAAGGTTATCAAGGTTGGGTTCTTGTAAAGCATGCAAAACTTAGGGATGTATTTGATATGGGTGATCTATTATCCTTCGATAGAGAGCAAGGGAATGGAGAAATGCATGATGATACGCGTAGTGCTTCAAATTGGGTTAGAAATGAAGCTGATGATGAAGGAGTGGACGTCACACCAGAGATGGAGAATGAGCATGTAGAAGAAGATCCCATAGATGAACATAATGGGGAGGACATTTTTTAATTTTATAGAAAATAGTTTAATTATATGTAATGGATTTGGATTATAAACATTGTGACTTTGTATTTTCTTGTTCTTTCCTTTTCCATTTGCCATAGATGAACATATTGCATTCTTGCTTAGCTTGGCTTGGATTTCACTTAATGTTATTGAGTGCCTAATGTTATTGCATTCTTACTTAGCTTCTATTCTCTGTTATTGAGTGTCTACTATTGTATTATCTGTTGAAACTCAAAATAGAGTAAGTGGTAAATGTAGATCTGATGCCAAGAAAGCTTTTTTCAGCTGTTATTACTTGAGATGGCAAAGCGTAGACGATTGAATATCGTTAGGGCAGATCGAAGCTCTAACTCTCAATTGCAAAGGCAATCTGAACAACAATCAATGCCAGCAACATCCGAGCCTCCACAACATCAGCCTTTGCAAGATCCTCCACAACAATCAATGCCACCAACTTCTTCTTCTACCCCTAATCCAACTGAAGATGCTACATTGGGTAACCCTCATTCTTAATGTACTATTCCAGTATTGTAGTTTAAATTATTAATGTATTAAATTGTTTTATATTATATAATTGTTATATGTAGACAATGCTCCACGTAGAAAGGTTCGAGGTGCCACACGTATGGCCGATATTTGGGATTTAGAAGAAGGGGGGCATGTTGTTGTTAAGGTGAATGATCACAATATACCAATTGGTAAAGAATCTTGCACTTTAACACGATTCATTGGTACATTGGTGAGAATGCCTAGTTTTGCACCTATTAGTTACCAAAATTGGCATGAAATGCCGGATTTGAAGAAAGAAGAAATGTGGGAAACAATAGAGGTAGAAGATATTAAATGTTTTAGTTTGTAGTTAATGTGTTCTTACAGTATTCACACAACTTGACATGATTTTCTTTATTTTGTGTTTTCCTTTTTCAAAATTTTAGTCCAAGTTTGAATTTCAGAAATTCGATTCTGATGCACCTGTTAATGAAGAAACTATTCAAGAAATTAAGACTTGGACAATAAAGAACATGAGTACAAAGTGGAGGCAATGGAAGAATGATTTGAAGTCTAAATTCTATGATGAACACACAACACCAGAGGAAATGGCTGCTAAGATTGATGATCCCCGGATTGACAAAGAGCAATTTATTTTAATTGCTGCACATTGGTTGACTGGTAAAGCGAAGGTAGATATTTATAAACTATATTTTAATTTTCTTTTATTAATCGAAGGTAGAAATTGCTGCATATTGATTAATTACAACCTTTTCTTTAATTTTATTTTGCTTTTATAGGAACAAAGTGATTTAAACAAAACAAATCGTTCAAAGTTAGATGAGCCTCATTGTAGTGGAACAAAATCATTCCCTAGGATCATCCAAACTTTGGTACTTACATCAATTTTTTATCACTCTTTCAGTTAAATTTATATGAAGTCTACTTTATGTATTTGTGGTTTTGTTATCTAGATAGTTAATGGATGATTTTTGTAGACCGAACAAGCTAATGGAGTTCAACCATCACGTGCTGAGGTGTATATTCATACTCGTACACGTAAAGATGGAAGTGTTGTGAATGAGAAGGCAGCAGAAATTGTGGTATTCTATCCTTTTTTTTTTCTTTATTTATCTGCCCTACGACTATGCTTATGTTAATTGAACTGAGATTTTGTTTCATGTAACACTTTCGTTATAGGAACTCATGAAAAAAGGTTTGGATGAAATTGGATCTGAAAATTCTCAAGAATGCTCATGGAAAGATGATGTGTATTCAAAAGTTAAAGGACCAGAGAAAAAAGGCCGTGTTCGTTGTTTGGGAACAATATCTACTTCATCGCAGAAATCGACTTCATCATGTTCTCGAACAATGCAGCGTGATGAAAAGGTACTAGGGTTAGAGGCTCAGGTTGAAGAATTGAAGGCAGCTTTGGGTAATGTTTTATCAGTGTTTCAAAGACAATTTCCTAACGAGAATGTAGATATTTTGGCTTCTGCTACTCGTGTAGCCAATAAAGAGGTAATATATTTCTATAGCAGCGTTAATGTAGAATAAATTCATCTTTTAAAATATATTCATCTGCTTGATTGTGGTAGGATTGTGGAACTTGAAATGTAGATCATCTTTCAGATAATATCTAGGTTAGGTATGTTGCTTGATTGTGGTAGGATTGTGGAACTTTAAATTAGATGTTTAATAACATGTAGATCATCTTTCAGATAATATCTAGGTTAGGTATCTTATCCTAGCATATTGGAAGAAATTTAAGTCGTATTATCTCATATTTATTAAATTTTAAATTATTTCATTTATTATCAGTTGACTTTAAATTAGATGTTTAATAACATGAATATAAACTTTTTTAAATTAGATGTTTAAATCATAGAATAGGGATAGGAAAAAAAATCTAGCCTAATTCTCACATAGCTTCTCTCATCGACCTTTAAATCGTTACATCCGTGCTGACTTGGACTAGACCAGTCCACTTCAATTTTGGGCTTGGACCTTGGAGATGTTGCGAGGTTTGCCATAGGGATAGAGGTGTTTGGTCGGTTGGAATGTCCTTTTCATTTTTCTTGTAGGTTGCTAATTGCCAGCAAATGGAAACAGACAGTATATACAACGTTGTTATTTCTTACTTGTGTGCTTGAAAATAGCTGTCAGGTAACAACTAGCAAGGAATATTATATACCCCAGCTTCATAGAACTATAAATGCTAGCTACGGATCAATATTTGCTTACAAACCAGAATTTATTTGAGACAATATATCCATTTGATGAGGTTCAGATGTTAGTCTGATGGATAACTAATAGTATTTTTCTATGTTGTTCCGACAGTTCATTTTTTTTGAAGTATTCATAGAAAAAATTGAACAAACTCGTATCAAACACATATCCGTATACGATACTCACATCCGAGTAACATAAGTAATTTTAGCAGAGGTGCTGTGATCCATTGGTCAACATTCAATGAAAGAAGCTCTCTGTCAGTTGAATTATAAACATATACTTTTGAGCTTTATGCAAATTAAGTTACTATTTTTATTTAATTATATTTTTACCTTTTGAGCTTAATTCAATAAATATATATTGACATAACATATACTTTTTAGGTACCTGATGCTGGTAGTGCTCCAAATTTGTCACCAATAATAAGGTCTTCAACTTCTAGTCATCAAGTTAATGAAAATGAAGACGGTAAACTACTTGATTATTTTATTCTTCTATGTTGACTTCATTACTTAATTGCTGCACATTGGTTAATATTTGTCAATTTTATGCAGATGTTGCTTGATAGGAATATTCATGAGATTTGGATTACTTATTTCACTGTATTATGACTTTAGCTTGCGACTTCTATTTAGCTTGTAAAACTTATATAATTAAGACAATTTATTTGTAATTTTATTTTTAATATTATGAAATATTTTGTACTTTCTTATAATGGTTTTTGTACTTTCTTATAATGGATTTCTTATCTTGGATTAAATTATAAATATATCAATATTAGTAATTGAAAATATGAAAAAAAATTATTTTTATTGACCTCTATACTGACAGTTCATATAACAACAAAAAATGTATAGTATACTGATCGAGTAAACCGTCAGTTAATTTACGACAAACGGTCGCTATAGGTTAATTGTATATTTTACATTTTAATCTATACCGACGGACACAAAAAAAAACCGTCGGTATACGTATATCAATGGTATCTATACCGACGGATACAAAATCCGTCAGTATAGATACGGTATCTATACCGACGGTTACAAAAGCCGTCGGTATATATGCGATATCTATACCGACGGATTTTATATCCGTCGGTATAGATTCGACATCTATACTGACGGATTTTTAATCCGTCGGTATAGATACCGTATCTATACTGACGGATTTTGTATCCGTCGGTATAGATACCGTATCTATACTGACGGATTCTGTTACTGTCGGTATAGATGCGATATCTATACCGACGGATACAATATCCGTCAGTATAGATGTCGCATCTATACCGACGGATACGAAATCCGTCGGTATAGGTAAGGTGTAAAAGGGGCTACCCCAACATAGGCTATACCGACGGTAGTGACATTAGTGACGCATATAACCGTCGGTATAGGCTATACATCCTATTCCGACGGTCACCACTTCCGTCGGTATAGGTCTATACCGACGAGGGTTTTACCGTCGCTTAATTTTTTGTCGGAATAGTCATTTTGACCGTCGGTATAGGGTTTTAGGACTTTTAGCGACGGATTTTGAGGATTTACTGACGCTTTTTGAACCGTCACTATATGGCAATTTGTTTGTAGTGACATTTTGTTTTTCTTTCTCTCTTTCTCTTTTTCATTTTTCAGTGTACTATTTCATCCTATGTTTTGGCCCTACATTTACTATAATGTATATATATTTAAGGGAGAAAGATAACTTTGCAAATAGAATGACACAAACTTTGTCAAAAGTAATCTTTAGGCAATGTTTCGTTGAGGGAATGGAATAGTCATTCCCCCTCTATTTAATATTTAATTCTCATTCAATAGTTTGGTTGAAAATTTAGACTTGATATTTCATATATCCGTATTATATTTGTTTGTGTATTTTCTTATATCATTATGGTGTTTAAAGTATTTTATATTTGTATAAACTTTGACGTATTAATAATTTATGTTATATAGATTTTGATATATTAGTGTATTCGTGTCGTGTTTTTGTTTCTTTTTCGTGTCATATTTTAATTTTTTTTTTCATATCTTATCCATGTCATATAATCATGTGGTGTTTAATATTACCTAATCTAGTTCAAATTAATGATATTCTACTTAATAGCTTATTCTTTCTTTATCTGTAAATTGTAATGATCCTGTAATAGTCATTTTTGGCTAAGAACAAAAGAATAGAGCTATTAGATATCTATTCCTTTTCTCCAAGAATAGGATGGTTATTTTTCTTTTTATTATTTTGCCCTTGAATATTGTTTAGAAATTCAAAATTATCCAATAATAAAGAATGCAAAAATGCACCGAAAACCATCACTCACAGCATTCCGGCAATCGAAAATATCTCCGACGACTAGAAATAATTGTCATCCTAACCATATCAAGTGGTTGGTGGTAACATCTAGTCACTGACAGCAAAATATAGGATCATTACTGGCTAAATCCGACCGCGACATTTTTTTTTCGTCGGCAATAGTGATTCATGACCCCCCACTGGGAGTTATAACCCCACCGGCCACTCTAGTTTAACTGGAGGGGCAGGACGTACATTGTGTCCACTGAAACCCAGGCCTTAGTGAAGGGGTAAATACCCATTTTACCCCTTTATTATTTGTTAATTATTTTTTTTAAATATTTTAAATTAATTATTTTAAATTATTATAAAATTATATTTTTAATATAAACATAATTCTTAATAATTATTTAATATAAATATAATTTTAATATATATTTTATTATTTAATATAAATATAATTTAATAATTTTTAATTATTTATTATATATATACACATTTTAATCTGATGCCCTTAATAGTCATTTTATTTTCTCATTATAATTCATCTCACCGCCACAATTGCGTTTGAATTTAAACATATATCTTACCACTGATTTTAATCTCACTGCCACTGCCGTTTTTAATCCCACTGGAGCCAATCTCACCACCCATCCAAGTGGACTCTAAATCACTAGATTTGCTTGTCGACGGCCGAATCTCCTAGTTGGCAACCAGATCTGGCTCTTCTGGTTGCACCAACTAAGGTCGGCGGCGGCGGCTAGATCTCGTCTCTAGTTACGCCAATAGGTGCTCCTCTAGCTAGATCTGACTACTGGCAACCCTAGATCAGTACTCCTAGAGGTGTAAATGAACAGAGCGTGCGACGAACGGTTTGTTAACAGTTCGATTTCTGTTCGTTTATGTTCGTTAATCAAGCTAAATAAACGATTATGAACATGATTTTAAGGTTCGTTTATTAAACGAACCGAACACGAACAAAGTATGTTCAGTTCATTTATGTTCACGAACAAACTCGTTTATGGATTGTTTAAAATTCGTTTAATAGATTGTTTAAAACTCGTTTATTATTTAATTATAATATAATTAATAATATTATTATTTGTATCTTATTTTATTTACTTATAATATAATTAATATTATATGTGTTTAATTATTTTATATTTAATAATAATTTAAATTTAATAATTTAATAATATTTGTGTTTTATTGTTTATATTTAATAATAATAATAATGATAATTTAAATTTAATTCTATTTGTATTTTTTATTTTATATTTAATAATAATTTAAAATTGATTTTTTTTTGTTTGTTAAATTTGTTTGTTTATTGTTCATGAACATATTTTTAATTGTTCGCAGATATGTTCGTTTATATGTTAATGAACATGTTCATTTAATATTCACGAACAAGTTCATTTAATTTAAATGAACGAACACGAACACACTCAATTTTAAACGAAGAAAGCTCGAACACAATTTTAAAATCCTTAACGAACACGAACCGTACATAAACAAGCTCAAAAATAAATAAATGAATACGAATAAAAATCTATTTGTTCAAACTCGATTCATTTACCGCTCTAAGTACTCCTCTGACCTAATCGAGCAGCTTACATGGCCATTGATGTTGTCGGTGACTCATTAGTGATTAGTTTTCGGCATAGGAGATTGATAGATGGAAGAAAACAAGAAAAAAATGAAAAGAAAAAAAAAAAGAAAAAATGATGAATTGTTGAATGAAAATTTACGTTGAATTTCTTATAAATAAAATTTTATTATGTAAAACAATAATTTTATACTTATTTTTTTACATATTTTTAACATGATTTTAACTCATCAAATATTTCAATATTATTTTCCACTATTATTCTATTTCATAAACCAAATTATAAAAGAGTTATTTTTCTTATATATTATCACAGCATAGATATTCTATTTTCAAAAATAATCATCCGCCAACCAATTATTGTGATAACCTTTTGGGGAATTACAAATCAAGCTGATGAACTCAAAGTTATTATTATTTACTATCATATTCCAGAAAACCTATTTATTAAAAAGATTTTGTTAACAAGTGTTCTAAGCACGTTCTTTAAGATTATTAAATATAATAATAGTTTCAATCAATATATTGAAAATGATTATTAAAATCATGAGTTTTTACATTTAATACAATTTTATTACTAAAAATAGTATATTAACTAAATTTAAAAAATATCCTAAAAATACTTGTTAGCAAAATCTTTATTAAAAAAACATTTTTTTTTTAAAATTGTTAAAAAGGAAATGAAAAAAAAATAATTTTGCCCTTTGTAAGGTGAACTTTCAACTTCAACCATCATTAACATGAGAAATAGAGAGAGATGCCAACCGACATTCCGGAAAATTCTTGTCTGATGAGGTCGTAAATGGCCTTTGACAGTCATTTCTGACCAAGTAAAAGCAATTTAAGACCTTAACATGCGGTAAATCTGACATCTTGGCAACTGGCAAGATTTTGGAGCTTCAGATTACGAGGATGCTGGATTCGACTTGGCCATGGTTGATTCTGGCTACGAGGATGCTGAGTTCCGCCTGGCCATAGTCGATTCTGGCTACCTGGTCATTGTTGACCTCTCTCCTTTTCATTCTATTTTCTGCTGAAGTTGAAAACTGAAAATTAAACTTAAAATCAAGGGTAAAATTGGTAGTGTCTCTTTTCTCTTGACAATTTTAAAAAAATTATTTCCATCTTAATAAATACATCTTGGTAGCAAATAATAAAAAATATCCCTTATTTGTAATGGCCTCTAACCTTTTTCTTCCTTATATCCGTGACAGTTAACACTACCATTTATTTGTCCAAACAGATTTTTTTTTTTTTTTTTTTTGAAATTACAAGTGCAATACAAATTATAATTATAGGGTTCGTTTTTCGATACAGTAAATGTTTTTAATTTCTAAGTGATTATCACAGGTCTTTTTATACTAATATAGCCAAAAAAAAAATTAAACCCCAAATTACCTATACTTTTAGATTATTTCCCAAAATGCGCTTGTTTTAAAATTAGTTGGGAAATCGCCACCCCCCACGGCGATTTCCCAGCATGAAAAAATTGATTTTGGCTAAAAATACCAAGGGAAATCGCCATGGGGGGTGGCGATTTCCCTTGGTATTTTTTTCAAAATTTGATAAAAATACCAAGGGAAATCGCCACCCCCCATGGCGATTTCCCTTGGTATTTTTAACCAAATTTGTAAAAAGAATGAAGGGAAATCGCCATGGGGGGTGGCGATTTCCCTTCAGTAATTTTTTTTTTTTTTAATAAATCAACAAATTTTAATTTTTTTTAATTTGTAAATTTTATTTTTTTAATTTAAAAATTATAAATTAAATTAAGTTTCTTATTAAATTTAAATATGGAAAATTTTATTTCTTATAAAAATGAAAAAAACAAAATAATATTTCTTCTTAAATTAAAAAAATCAAAAATAATATTTGTAAGTTTTGTTTAAATTTTAAAATTTTGTAAGTTTTAAAATTTTGTAAGTTTTGTTTTTTAATTTTAAATTTTATAAATTAAATTAAAATAATTTTTTATAATTAAAAAAAAAAATTCGTAAGGTAAATTTTATTATTTAAAATTTATGAACAAATTTTTTTTAATTTTGTTAATTGATTTGTATTAGATAAAAACAAAAAACAAACAAAAAAAACTTGCATTACATTTTCATGTCCATCAAATGCTGGAGAAAATATTGGAACTTGATTCTTTCTGCAATGGATAAGACTGATGATATAGGTTTTTAGACAGGTTTCAGCTATTTTCCTGTCCATCAAATGCTGGATAAAATATTGGAACTTGATTTTTTCTGCAATGGATAAGACTGATGATATAGGTTTTTAGACAGGTTTCAGCTATTTTCCAGTCCATCAAATGCTGGATAAAATATTGGAACTTGATTCTTTCTGCAATGGATAAGACTGATGATATAGGTTTTTAGACAGGTTTCAGCTATTTTCCAGTCCATCAAATGCTGGAGAAAATATTGGAACTTGATTTTTTCTGCAATGGATAAGACTGATGATATAGGTTTTTAGACAGGTTTCAGCTATTTTCCAGTCCATCAAATGCTGGAGAAAATATTGGAACTTGATTTTTTCTGCAATGGATAAGACTGATGATATAGGTTTTTAGACAGGTTTCAGCTATTTTCCAGTCCATCAAATGCTGGAGAAAATATTGGAACTTGATTCTTTCTGCAATGGATAAGACTGATGATATAGGTTTTTAGACAGGTTTCAGCTATTTTCCAGTCCATCAAATGCTGGAGAAAATATTGGAACTTGATTTTTTCTGCAATGGATAAGACTGATGATATAGGTTTTTAGACAGGTTTCAGCTATTTTCCAGTCCATCAAATGCTGGAGAAAATATTGGAACTTGATTCTTTCTGCAATGGATAAGACTGATGATATAGGTTTTTAGACAGGTTTCAGCTATTTTCCAGTCCATCAAATGGTGGAGAAAATATTGGAACTTGATTCTTTCTGCAATGGATAAGACTGATGATATAGGTTTTTAGACAGGTTTCAGCTATTTTCCAGTCCATCAAATGCTGGAGAAAATATTGGAACTTGATTTTTTCTGCAATGGATAAGACTGATGATATAGGTTTTTAGACAGGTTTCAGCTATTTTCCAGTCCATCAAATGCTGGAGAAAATATTGGAACTTGATTCTTTCTGCAATGGATAAGACTGATGATATAGGTTTTTAGACAGGTTTCAGCTATTTTCCAGTCCATCAAATGCTGGAGAAAATATTGGAACTTGATTCTTTCTGCAATGGATGAGACAAATGATGGGATTTATCAATGACATTTTGCATTGAATAAGTTATAACTTTTTCAGTCAAATAGTCAAAGGATGGGATTTGTTATCTGGTACAACATAATGAACCATTATAAATTCATAATACTTATGAAGGTTTACAATACCCCCATACAACAGTTTTTCAATCAGATTTTTCCTGAGTGCTAAAACCTCCTCATTCTCATTCTCATCCTTCTATATTTCTTCTTTCTTTTGCTACACAACATGAGCAATAGAGCGATCGCATTGGTCTACTATAATGGCCAAATTCATAATACTGACGAAGGTGCTACCTTTGATTGTGAACGTCCAAAAAGTTTTCGTGTTGAAGACGACGTCACATTAGAGGAACTGAAGCTGCAAATTCATACAAAAATTAAAGCTGGAACTAGAAAAAGAGTTTCAGAGGTTAAGTACAGGCATCCTCTTTCTATTGGTGAAGGATGTGTCCGATATAGAACATTTCCACTTGAAGATGATGATGATGTCAGATGCATGTTTTATGCTCATGAGACATTTGCAAATGTTGGTGTCCTTGAGTTATATGCTGACATAGATGATGTTGACGATGATTGCGGCCCTTCAAATGTTCGCACAACAGAAAACTTTCCCATAGAAGATTATGATTCTGGGTCGTTCTATGTTGACACTACATACGACGTTCCCACAGAAGAAGTCGTGCCCTTATCTCAAGCTACAACTTTTCAGACTTCATTAGTCTCACAAACCCTAATTCCTACTACCCTCGAAGATGAGCCAGCTGGTGTTGATCCTGTTCGTCCACGTGGAGTCCATGGTGAAGATGTTGGTGAATTTAGTGAGCAAGAAGATGATGCTGAATTCGCAAGTGATGACAATACTGATTCTGACCCAGACGTCGTCCCTGCTGAGATCAACACTCATGGAGATATCAACACTCATCGAGATATTCCCCCATATCAGGCTGCATCCCATATGCATACACTGGATCTGGAGGCAATGCATGTGCCGGAATTTCCAGAGTATGTTCATACATTAGCTACGCCTCTGACATTTGATCCATCTGCACTTGATCTGTGTGTTGGGTTACAATTCCCAACGAAAGAGGCTGTGGTTTCAGCTATCAAGCACTATAACATCAAAAACTCTGTAGATTACAGAGTAATTGAATCTGAGCCGACGAAATATTATGCCAAGTGCTTAATGTATGGGAATGGGTGTAATTGGAGAATAAGGGCAACTTTTATGAAGAAGAAACATCTATGGGAGATTAGAAAATATGAAGGGCCTCATACTTGCACATCGGCGAGGATTTCACAAGATCATTGCAAGTTAGATTGTAACATGATCTGCTCATGCATTTTGTCATTGGTCCAAGCAAATCCGGAGATTTCCGTTTCAGTTTTGATCGCTGAGATGCGAATCCGGTATGGATACATGACCTCCTACAAGAAAACATGGCAAGCAAAGCAAAAGGCAATTGTTCGAGTATTTGGCGATTGGGAAAGATCGTACAATGAGCTACCTAAATGGTTAGGTGCAATGCAACATTTCGTGCCTGGTACAATTGTGGAATTGCAAACGATACCTGCATATCACGGTGATCGATTGGTCCAAGGTAAGAGAATATTCCATCGACTATTTTGGACATTTAAGTCGTGCATTGAAGGGTATCCGTATTGTAAACCAATTGTGCAAATAGACGGTACTTTCTTATATGGAAAATACAAAGGCACATTATTGTTAGCTATTGCACAAGATGGCAATCGAAACATACTGCCAATTGCCTTTGCCATTGTGGAGGGTGAGACAACAGAGGCTTGGTCATTCTTTCTCAGTAACTTGCGCAGACACGTGACAAAACAGCCTGGCATTTGCTTGCTGTCTGATCGACATGAAGCCATCAAAGCTGCGATTAGACGCGATGGTGGATGGAATCCTCCACATGCATATTCAGCGTACTGCATTCGACACATTGCAGCGAACTTTATGAAAAAGTTTAACAATAAGGAATTGCGTCGACAAATTGTTAACATGGGTATGGAATCAAATCATAGTTATTTTATCTCTTATATTTCGTTTAGCATATAAAATAATATTGAAATTCATAAGTTTTTTGTTTTTAAATTTATTAGGATACGAGTTGAGGCGACCGAATTTTCATTTCATGTATGACAATCTTCGTGGAGAAAATGCTGAGGCGGCTAACTGGCTTGATAGGATCCCCAAGGAAAAGTGGGCGCAGTCATATGATCAAGGAAGGCGTTATGGCCATATGACAACCAACCTAGCTGAATCTATCAATTCGGTGTTGAAGGGAACGCGTCATCTTCCCATTACTGCTTTAGTGCAATCAACATATTATAGGTTGGCTGCACTTTTTGTTAAGATGGGGAACAAACAAATTGCCATGATGGAGGGAGGGCACACATATTGTGAAACAGTCACACAAGCTATGCAAGAAAATCGCACGAAAGCTAACTCCCACATTGTTCGTAATTTTACGCGAGCAAATCAATCTTTTCTGGTTGAAGAGTTAGTTGCTCCACAAGAGGGTGTTTCTGCAATGAAGTACAAAGTCAACCTCAGTGACATGTGGTGTGATTGTGGAAAGTTTCAAGCACAAAGGTTCCCTTGTTCACATGTAGTTGCTGCCTGTGCACATGTCCATGTAGATTGCATGCAATATGTGGACAAAGTCTATAAACTGGAAAATATATTGAATGTTTATAGACATGAGTTCGAAGCTGTTGGAAATGAAGGTTACTGGCCTCAATATGATGGTCCAGAAGTGTGTCCCAATCAAGAAATGCGGAGAAATCCACATGGTCGGCCAAAATCAAGTCGTATTCGTAATGAAATGGACCTCAGGGAGAAAGGCCAACCAAAACGTTGTGGATTATGCAGAAACGGAGGTCATAACCGTCGAAATTGTCCGCAACGATTTGGCACATTGGGGGAGACTTCGCATCAACAATAAATGAATTACATGTTTTTCTCAACTTATCATGTACTTTGGATTATAAGGGAAAATGTAATGCAAGTTTTTTTTGTTTGTTTTTTGTTTTTATCTAATACAAATCAATTAACAAAATTAAAAAAAATTTGTTCATAAATTTTAAATAATAAAATTTACCTTACGAATTTTTTTTTTAATTATAAAAAATTATTTTAATTTAATTTATAAAATTTAAAATTAAAAAACAAAACTTACAAAATTTTAAAACTTACAAAATTTTAAAATTTAAACAAAACTTACAAATATTATTTTTGATTTTTTTAATTTAAGAAGAAATATTATTTTGTTTTTTTCATTTTTATAAGAAATAAAATTTTCCATATTTAAATTTAATAAGAAACTTAATTTAATTTATAATTTTTAAATTAAAAAAATAAAATTTACAAATTAAAAAAATTAAAATTTGTTGATTTATTAAAAAAAAAAAAAAAAATTACTGAAGGGAAATCGCCACCCCCCATGGCGATTTCCCTTCATTCTTTTTACAAATTTGGTTAAAAATACCAAGGGAAATCGCCATGGGGGGTGGCGATTTCCCTTGGTATTTTTATCAAATTTTGAAAAAAATACCAAGGGAAATCGCCACCCCCCATGGCGATTTCCCTTGGTATTTTTAGCCAAAATCAATTTTTTCATGCTGGGAAATCGCCGTGGGGGGTGGCGATTTCCCAGCTAATTTTAAAACAAGCGCATTTTGGGAAATAATCTAAAAGTATAGGTAATTTGGGGTTTAATTTTTTTTTTGGCTATATTAGTATAAAAAAGCCGATTATCACATGTCTTTTTTTTTTTTTTTTAATTATTTTAATTAGTCTTGAAGAGTATGTGTTATTTTGTTAATTCGCTTATAAAATTTAAGAATTTCATTAACTATACATGAGATAATTTCTCATAAGTAATATAATAAAAATGTGGAGCTTATATGCTATAGTTGATTATGCCAAGGTAGTCAGTACGGTAACGGTGAGTGTATCGTTTTTTATTTTGGTACTGGTATGTATCGGTACCGATGTATTTCAACGTATCTTTTCGAATTTATCGATATTTTTCAAATATTTTTTCATATATATGTATATATAACTTATTTTCAAGTTTCATAATAAAATATATATCATATACATATGCAAATATATCTCACTTAACTATATAAAATATACATTTATATGTAAATATAAAATTTTAAATATTTAATATTCAAAATTTTTAAACATCAAATAAATATAAAAATATATAGTAAATTATTATTAATTAAGTTCAATAGATTAATTTAATAAATATATTTATTTTTAAATGTAATTATGTAAAAAAATTATGGTAGAGAAAACATTAGAAATTGATTTAAAACAATCAAATAAGTGAAAAAATTTAAAAAATAAAAATAAAATAAAATTTTGTACCAATCGGTACGTGTCGATATTGATCAGTACAGGTCGATACGACCGGTATGGACCGGTACAAAAATCAAAATAGTACCATACTGATATCGTTTCGTTTTACCATAAAATCGGTACGTACTGACCGGTACGATCGGTATCGGTATGGTACCGACTACCCGGATTATACACGGCAGACCGCAGACGGCAATTGTTTTAAATTTGTGCTTAAATTGGTGCCTGCAGGGGCTTTTGTAAGAGGTGTTTACGGACCAAATTACACGTAAGGGGAATGAATTTTAGATTCGACTCATTTGGAAGATATTATTATATGAATAATTAATATTTTCAAACAAAAAAAAAACATTTTTTTTTGTATAATTTCCTTTTCTATGTATAAATTTGACATTCAATTTGGCGCTCTTTTTAACCGGAAAAAAAAAAAAAAATCCATCGAACTGGATTCCTCTGAGAACTCCAATTGGCTCCTTGACTACGGCATGCATACATGACTTCCCGCCTCCAGCTGCCGGCTTCGCCTGGCCCTCGCAATCTACCCTCAATGCTCCCTCTAATGTCAGGTTTGAACTTTTTCTGTTTGGTTTCCGAGAAAGTCAATGAAAAAGTAGTACTGAACTGTTAGGGAATTCGTTATGGCGGCCGGTAAGCTTCTTGGAGTTTTTGTGAGGTGCGATTTTAGTGGAAACTGTTTTGCTTATCAATTCATTGGTTCAAGATTGATAAATTTCATTTTATTTTTAGCTTTAAATTGTAAATATTTGTCAATTTTGAAGCAATAATTTCTTTCTTTTAAAGTTTGTTGTCAAAGGGTGCTGTTTTTTTTTAATTAGTTGATAACTTGTCAAATGCTAGTATGTTGATTCAATGTAAGTTTCCACTGAGAACGAGTACTAAATAAAATTCAATTTATGGAAAGACACTAGGAAGCACGGACACTTTTATCATAGAAGTGTCCAAGTGTTGGAGCCATGTTCGTAGACACGTGTCCGATACAAATACGGCTCTGACATTGTGAAATACGTATCGAACACATCAAAAAAATAAAATTAAAATCGGACACGGTCAAAACATGATAAAAACACGATTGAAAACGTCTGGACATGCAATTTTTTTTTATTTTTTTTTGTATTTTTCTCCCAAATGCTTCTTATTATGCATTTACCAAGAAAAAGATTAAGTCATTTTTTGTGATTTTTAATAAAAAAAAGTGCTTCTTTTTAAGCATTTTGCCTTTGCCTAAGGCTCCGTTTGGAGCCTTGGTGCGGCCCGATTGGGGCACTTTTTGGCCCCAATAGGGGTGCACTTATACCGTGCTGGTCAGTTATTTTTTCACTAGAGCATTATGCTCCAGTAGGAAATAATGTCCTCCAGTGAGGCAGTGAGAGGGCATTTCCCAATTATGGCCTTACTATTTTTTTTTTGGATAATTTTTTTTAATGTTTAAGGAATAGTACAATAACGTCTCTGCCATTTTTTATTTAAAAATGTAAAATATTTTTTAATTTAATATAATTAATAAATTATTTTATTATTATATAATTAATAAGAATTAATTAAAAAATATATAATTACATAAATAATACTAAAATAAATATTTGATATATTATTATCGTTTCTATTAATTTTCAATATTTATTAATAAAATTATTATTTGATATAAATATAATTTTAAAAATTTATTAATTTTATAAATATCAAATAATTTAAAATTTTCATTATATATCCATATTTTTATCTAATGTCCTTAATAATCATTTTTTCTTCTCACTATAATTAAACTCACCGTCAATGCTGCTTTGCATTCAAACACATATCCCACCGTTGATTTTAATCTCACCGCTATAGTACTCAATCTCACCTCCGCCGCTATTTTTAATCTCATCAGAGCTAATCTCACCGTCCATCCAAATGGAGCCTGATAAAGATGGTTGTATAGCAGTTGGGTTATGTTGTATGCCTGTTGGCTTGTTAATCCATGCAGGCTGAGAAGAACGAGCTTCGTGATGAGAAGCAGAGGCTGAAAGCAGACGAGGAGAACCTGGAGCAGCAAGTCAAAGCCTTGAGCACACGACCAGGCTTGTTGCCGCACCCCCCCCTCCTCTTCGAGTGCCAGCTGCATTTGCTTCTCAAGGGCAAGCTGCTACCAACAAGTTGCTGCCTTTCATCGGATTTCCTGGTGTGTTTCCATGTGGCAATTCATGCCACCTACTGCTGTTGACACATTACAGGCTATGTTATCAGAACTCGTGTGAGTGTCGGATACGTGTATATACCGACACGGATACTTTAAGAAAAATGAAGAGTCCGTCCGGATAACATAAATCATAAGATCATGTACTTCGCCCTCCAGTTGCTTAATATAAAGGATGCATATGGTTTGGTTCTTACTGCCAGTCTCTTTATGATTGCTTATTTACTTAATATTCTTGTGGTCTTTGCACTATTGTTATAATGGTATTTGTGTGAAGGTCAGATAGTTGATTCAATGGACATTCTGTCTAGAAACTAGCAATTTCTATGGGTTTCTGCTACTCCAAATGTAAAATATAATAATTATAAATTTTAACTAGCTGAGTCAAATGAGTTTATTCATTATCTTCCCTTGTGTTACAGTTTAATGAGTTTTGTAATGTTTTCCCCACATATCGAGGTTTCTGGAAAAGAGAATTATAGAAATCCATGTTGTAATTATTTCTTGTCACATACTCATAAATTGGGTTTAAGTCAAGGTAATCAGTACCGTATCGGTGGACATATTATTTTTGTTTTGATATTGCAGTTTAATGAGTTTTGTAATGTTTTCCCCACATATCGAGGTTTCTGGAAAAGAGAATTATAGAAATCCATGTTGTAATTATTTCTTGTCACATACTCATAAATTGGGTTTAAGTCAAGGTAATCAGTACCGTATCGGTGGACATATTATTTTTGTTTTGATATTGGTACGTATCAGTATCGGTATTTCGGTGTACTGTTTTGGATTTACCGATATTTTTAAATATTTTTTCATATATCTATATGTATAGCCTATTTTCAAATTTTTTAATAAAATATATATTATATACACATGCAAATATACATCAATTATATGTATATATATGTTTTTATACAAATATAAATTTTAAATATTTAATATCTAAAATTTTTAAATATCAAATAGGTAAAATAAATATTAAAATGTTAAAAAAATATAGTAAATTATTATTAATTATGTTCAATAACCAATTTAATGAACATATATATATAAATATAATTATGAAAAAAATAAAAATGATCATGACATAACAAATATTGAAATTAGTTTAAAAATTAAAATAAGTGAATTTCTAAATAAAAAAAATTAAAATTTTGTACCAACTGGTACGAACCGGTACGTATCAGTAATGATCGATATTGACCGGTACAGACCGGTATAGACCGGTACGATCGGTACGGGCCGGTACTAAAACCGGAATGGAACGAGACTCGTATTGTTTCGCTTTATTTTAAAAATTGTACGTATCGGCCGGTACGATATTGATAACCCTGTTTAAGTACTTCTCCTAACTATGCCCAATAACAATGTTCTTTGCAAAATTATGTAGTATATTGTTAAGAATCCAATTCACAAATAACCCAGACAATTGAGTTTTACAGAGTAGAGAAAGAACAGAAAAAAAATCACAAAATAAAATAATTTGAAGATTCTTTCAAAGAAAGGAATCTTCAGAGGCTTAGAGGGCCAAAAGCACCATCAGCAGGAGGCCACCAAACCCCAATGTGAGGCATGTCTGGAAACTGTTCCTGTTAGCTGATGAGGGAGGTGGTGGTGGTGGTGAAAGACCGGTCGGAGAAGGAGAGTTTCCGGCAGGTGGTGGTTCAGTTGAAGGAACATCAGGGGACGATGGAGTACTGCCAGGAGCTGGAGATGATGGTGGAGTTGAAGGAGATGTTGCTGGTGGTGGTGTAGCCACTGCCAAGGTGTCTATTTCAATCTGCATTCCTTGGCTACAATGTCCAAGTGTTCCACAAATGAAGTATCGCTTTCCTGAAGAAGACAAAGCTATGACTGTGTTGCCATCGTTATAAGTCTGAATTGGGCTACTTGTCTGGCAGGAGTCATAATCTGCCTTTGTAACTTCAAGCACATCATGGTTCGGAGTATACTGGAAAACTGCAGATAATAGGTAATGTCAATTTAAAACTCATTATTGATGCACACTGTTCAGATAATAGGTATGTCAATTTGAATGTGCATACGACTTACTCAGATTATCGGCTACTGCAAAATTTTGAGAAGCAACCCAAGTTTGTAGGTCAGTGCTTGTATCCCAGCCTCCATTTGGACCTCCAACTGTGTAATTTGCAGCCATGGCTAACTGGATGAGCATGGCTGTGGCAGCCAAACAAACTAATGTCCTCAGCTGCACTGCCATTTTCCTGGCTATGAAATTGAAAGGTAGTGACTTGAATGAAATCAAAGTATCAAACAGATCAAATGTGGCCTTGGAAGAAAGATAATTGGATGTTGGTTTGTATTAGGAATTCTTTATATAGAGCAAGATGAAGACCAAGAAAATGCATTTTCAGACAACAACAAAAAAAAGAAAAAAAATAGTTTATTATTTACCAGTTGGACTTGGTTTAATTAAGATGAACACTAGCAAATGCCAGCTTGTTTTTTCAAGGATACCAAATTATTTCTTTTTTATTTTAAAATATAATTAATATTTCCTTCTCTTCTTCTTCTTCTTCTTCCCCTTAACCATTTTCTTTTGGATTTTGCGTGGGTTATTGATCTGGAGTAATAATATTCTGCCGTCAACTAATCGTTCTGCCCACATCAATTGACTCAGCTTATAATATTGTAGAAGATAAAGCCAGCCCCTTACTCGATAACAAAATTTGTATATTCTTTTGGCTTAGAGAGAGCGATTCGTGGCTGGCTTCCATGTGAAAGAAGGATACGAGTATGACTCTTTCTTTGAAGGGCGCACCTAATTCCCAAGAACCCAACCCAAGTGACCTGTTCACATATAGCCTGTTCGGCCCAGCAGACTCGACTTGTATTAGATTGAGTTTGAGTAAGATTTTCAGTTCGGCCTAACTCGGATCACTGTTTAAATAATAAAAAATAAATTTTATTTATATTTAATTATAAAAATATTTTTTTAATATTTTTTTATATTAAATAAATAGTAATATGGGCCGAGTAGCGTTCATGGGCTGGGACGGGCCGGGTTCGGAATGGGTCCATGTATGATATCAATATTACATTTGATTGCCTAAGCTCGGTCTGAAATATGGGCCTCAAATTTTGTCCAAGCCCACCCATATTTGTAAATGGATAGCCCAAGCCCGTATAGGCCCGCCCATATTATTTTTTTCTAAATTTTTTTTAAAATGTATTTTTTATTTATTTAATCTTTAGTAATTTTATATATATTTTTTTTTTCTTTTATTAAGTTCTTAAACTTGGACAATTTAACATATTATTTAATGTTTACGCTATAATATTATATATATTTAATTTTTATATGACATAAATTACATAATATATATAAATATAAATAATATATTATTTAATTAGAAAACGGGCCGGGTCGGGCTCGGGCCTTGAATCTTGGAGCCAAAGCCAGGCCCATATTTTAAATGGGCCTAATTTTTTTGCCTAAGCCCATTTTTCGAGCCTAATATTTTTGTCCAAGCCTTCCTAAATATGGACGAGTAGCCCGATCCTTAGACAGGTCTAGAACCGACGGACCAATCTGAACCCGTTCAAAACTGGACCTGAATAAAATAAAATAAATAAAAATCCAAACCATAATCCGGACCAACCCAATTCATGAGCAAGTCTAAATCCAATCCAACACTACACATGGTTATTGGTTAAAGTAAGAAATGGTTTCGAACTGCCCTGCAAAATGGAAGCTTGGTTTGTGAATCTGCTTTATTTAATTTCAATAGAATATATATATATATATATAAATATATATATATATATATATATATATATATCAAGAATTCTAGTTGTTTCACCTGCCCCACGGCTCGCGGATGAACTGTTCTTTTAAGGGGAAAAGAAGATGGAAAAAGGTAAGAGGCAGGAAACTAAAGCTGGAAATTTCAGCACTTGAAAAAGTCAGAGGAGGAAAATAGTACTGAGATTTGAGAAGTAATTTTATTTTTTTATATTCATAATTAATTTTGCATTAATATTAAAAATAATATAATAATTTTATATAATTTGTATGTGAAACAAATTTTAGTTAATATGCATTTTTTTTAAATATACAATTATATATTCAAAAGTAAATAAATCAACGAGCATGTGATAACGAATACTAGTATATATAAAAGCAAAAATGTGAAAAATCTTTTGAACTGACGAAAATACACATTATTGTTCATTATATTACTAATTTATCATTTTACATATTTTTTATTATTAATAAGATTTATCTAATTTATAAGGAAGAAATTTAATTTCATTAAAACACTTTCGTTAAATGTGAAGAATATTTTGAACTGACGAAAATACTCATTGTTATTCATTATATTACTAATTTACCATTTTAAATATTTTTTTATTATTAATAAGATTTATCTAATTTATAAGGAAAAAAAATTTAGTTTTATTAAAATGCTTTTGTTAAATGGATTACTTTGATAATAAATAAAAAATAAAGTTTATATGAAACTGTTTTACTTTAAAAGTTTAAATTTTTTGCTAACCTTGAAAAATAAATCAATTTATTTAGTATGAATAAAAAAATTTAAAATTTTCATTAAATTTGTTTATTCATAATTAATTTTGCATTGATATTAAAAATAATAAATTTTATAATAAATTGATATAATTTGCATATGAAATAAATTTTACCAAATTTTAGTTAATTTACATTTTATTAGTTTTATTTATTTTTAAAATATACAATTATATATTCAAAAATAAATAAAACAACGAGCATTCACATGCAGACGCATGTGATAACAAATATTAGTATATATTAAAGCACGAATATGGAGAATCTTTTGAATTGACGAAAATAGCTATTGTTGTTCATTATTAAAATTGGCAACCAAGATTAAAAAACGAAAATTGTGCAAGAATTGGACCAATTATGAAGGGGAAGCAAATTAAGATCCAATATATATATATATATAGAGAGAGAGGAATGATTCACTTATATTAGTGTAAAATTAAATTAATTTTATACACTCTAGTAACTTTTTATACGATTTATATTTGTTTGGACCAAACCGTGGATCGATCTTGATCTATCAAGCTTCGAGTCCCCTGAGGCATACAGCTTTTGAAATTGAAGAAGCTTTGATGGCTAACTCACTTAACAACTCATTAGCCTTTTGATATATGCAGGAGATGGAGAACTGGTTCTGGGTATCAATATTGTAGCCAAAGGAAGTGAGCATTTTGTGTACTTCAACATGCAGTTTATCGTACAAAATTATGATGGCGAACCTCTTATGTAAGTTTTACAGTCACTGCTTGTGCTTGGGTTGGGACATCATCCCTTCCTGTACATGGCTAGGCCATTAACATGGTCTTCCCGGATGGAGGAACTTTAATCGATAGGTGATTGATGTGGACCATTCGAGGAGAAGGTTTGTGTGTGTTCAAACACCAGCTTTTCTGTGGATCCAAATCCTGACAAAAGGTTACATGAAGAACAAGACTGAAATGATTTTGAGCTCAACATTTTGAACGGGTGAGGTGAACAAGACTGTGAATTCTGAAATATATATATATATATATATAGTTCGTTTTTGGTATACTGACAGTGCAAACTTCTTAATTCCACAAGCGAGTTAAGAGTTTGCCACATGTCCCACTTCTTTTTTTAATTATATTTTTGCTA
Organism: Fremontodendron californicum; assembly: GCA_030761205.1. NCBI lineage: Eukaryota > Viridiplantae > Streptophyta > Magnoliopsida > Malvales > Malvaceae > Fremontodendron > Fremontodendron californicum. The sequence continues at coordinate 4,746,355 of JAULJL010000025.1, read as the reverse complement.
TACTCTACCACTACATGTCATTTTGTTAATCCTGCTTGTGGAGTCTAAATATTTTACTAGTAGTGTACCAAATAATTTTATATATATATATATAGGCGAAGACTGGGGAAGGCAAGGGCTTGGCCCCCCTTAAATTTAAAAAAAAAAAAAAAGAAAAGTTATATAAGGTTCAAATTATGTTTAACCCCTCTAAATTTGGTTTGATCTTTTAATTTGGCCCCCTTAATATTTTCAAGATTTTTGAAATAAAGTAAAATTATATTTGGCCCTCCAAATTTTGTTTGTCCCTTCAATTTGATCCTTTATTTGTAGAATTTATTTGATATAATAAATTTGATGACATTTTTAGTTTAAATCTTATTCATTATTATTAGTTTAATTCTCTCTGTTACCTTTTCAATCAATTAAATAGATGTATTTACATTAATTATTTTGTTTAATATTTTTCATTCTATGCTCATAAGGAAAAAAATAAATAAAGAAAATTAAACAATTACAATATCTAATACGAATTGTACATTTGACTTATTTTACTTTTTCTAAATATATGTAATCTTATAATTTTCTTTTATAATATGAAATAATTTTATGCATATTTTAATTAGACAATAAATTTTTTGACGTTGAGACTTTATTTATTATTAAATTTCTTAATATGCAACTTGAATTATAATATTTAAAAAAGATATTTTATTATAAGAATTTTATATATTGTTAGCAAATTTAATATCATATATAATATTTAAATTTAATATTTTTATATTAGAGTTGTTCATGAAATGGGTCGAGTTAGACTCACATAGCAAAAAAATTTACTTGTCCAAGGCCCGACCCGATTCGAGCCGACAAATAACTCTATCCTTGGATAGGTTTATTTCATATACGATTTTCATTTTTACTTTAAATCTTTATATGTATATTCCGGCTGTACCTACTCATAAGCCGGGCTTAGGCAAGGTTTTTCATTATTCGGGCCGACTCGGATCAATGTTTAAATAATAAAAAATAAATTTTTATTTAAATTTAATTATAAAAATATTAATATTATTATAAAAATAAATTTTTTAATTTTTTAATATTAAATAAACAATGAAACGGACAAACGAGCCCGGACCCGGTTTAGATAAGGTTGAAAAAAATCCGAGCCACAACCCGATCTATGAGCAGATCTAATTCTGGTCTCCTCTCATCAATATTTTTGACTTCGCCCCTATATATATATATATTATCATCCAGTACACTGACAATACAGTTTTTTAACTCCGCTTGACAAGCAGAGTTAAAAAACTAACACATGTCTCATTTTTTTAAATATAGCCTAAGGATATGTGATAATTTTTTAATTTTGTTTGTCGAGTTAAAAAACTTTATTGCTAGTGTACAAGATAATATTACCAATATATATATATATATTAATTCACTTACAAAATTAACAATATTAAAAACGAATCCATTAAAAAACAGACAGTATCATGATTCAATAATCTCTTGTGACTCAATGGGCTCAGAAACGGCATAAACGAAAAAAAAGGAAAAAAAAAAAAAAAAAAGCTTTCATAGAAACCCAAAAGCCCATATTAAAAATAAAATAAAATAAAATAAAAAGTTCAGAGATTTTCAAAAGAGCCAGAGGATGAGACATCTGTTTGTAATTGAAAGGGAAGGAAGAGACTTCTCCGGAACACTAGGAATCTATGAAAAAGAAAAACTGCGCTTATCAAGAGCAAGACACGCATACCACCACTAAGCGCCAACATCAACAGCGTCACCGAATAGTCTAGTCAAGTCAAGGGCAAAGGGGAGGAAGGGTTTTTGTATTTATTTACAAATTTAAAATGCTTTCCCAAATTTTTATCAAAAATAAATTTCTTCCCCAAATTGATAAGTTAGTAAGAAGAGATATAATATGATTCAAAGTTCAATTTTTTAAAATTCATGATCTAGCATGGGATGGTAAATTGTTAGTTTTATTTTGAGAAGTTGCTTTCTCTTAGTAAAAAAATATATAAATCATTCACCACAATTAATATTAACATGTAAAAAAGAAATTTTTGATAGATAAAAATAATTTGAAGATCTCATACTTAATATTAACGTTATTTTTATTAAAATATTCACTCTCTACCAAGTACCAATTGCTTTTAATGTAATTTCTATTTCGCATTATTGTTTACAAATAAATTTAATAATTTTGAACACAATATAAATATGATCCAAAAAATAATTAAAATATTATGCAAAATATAATATAAAAAAATAACACAAATATAACAAGAATACATAAGTGTGTTAAATCTATATAATACAAATTATTAACATATCAAAATAATATATAAATATATAACACTTTAAATATGATTATGATACGAAAAAATAACATATCCATAATATAAATATACGGATTGCCAAATCTACTTATAAACACATATAAGATATATTTGATATTATTTAATCATTTCTAATAATATTGGCATGTATAAATAATGCAAAGAACAAAAAAATATTAAAAGGATGGGCGATAAATAAAGAAACCCTTGTATATAAGTTGTTTTCAATTTAACAAATGTAAGATTTATTTTATCTCTCTATCTTAATACTTCACTTCACATATAAAAATAATATATTTATTTATTTTAATACTTCTCTTCACATAGAAAAATAATATATTTATTACATGACATAATAAATCTATTATACTCCATGAATTTCGCATGATAGACATAAAGTTGATCCACAAATCAATAATGATTCTTTTCCATTGATTGGAAACCATTACTTAGAGGTTTGTGGGAATAAGTTCCCACTAGAGTTGCTCATGGTCGGGTCGCGGTCCGATTTTTTTTTTTTGTCTAGATCCGGTCCTGGATCGCCCAGTCTCGTCCGTTTAGGCTCGAAACATTATTCATTAGAATAAAAAAATAATTTTTTTAATTAATTTTTTTATAATTAAAATTAAATAAAATATTATTATTATAATAAAAATTACTGTTCCGGCCCGGGCCAACCCGGAACACAAAATATTCTGCCCAGGCCCGACCCAATACGGGCCAGACCTGCCGGGTCGGGCGGGCTGTCCGGCCCGTGAGCAGGTCTAGTTCCCACTTTTCGACATAAGTACGTAACATGACAGACACCACCTTTTTTTTTTCTTTTCTTTTTCAACATTGGATAGGACCGGTTGATCGGCTGGCGTGTGGGAATGGAAGGGATTACCCCCTCGACTCAACTGCTCAATATCACGCATTTCAATTCGGAACAACAGTTAAAAGATACGATGATTAACCCCATGAATTATGATTATGTTTTCATATTGTGTTGCGAAAATGGGTTGAAACTTGGAATAAAGAGGAATCATATTTGACTATTAAACCATAAATATTTGTGTCTGCTCTGCTCTTTTAAAAATGAAGTGGTTTTTATTAAGAATTTAAATAGTAATTAGAATGCGATGTTATGATCATTATTTTATGAATTTGATTTTTTTTTATCGATATTCACAATCGATTTTTATCGTAATTAATCGCGATAATATTTATTATATCCGTAACTACTATAAACGTGAATCACAATTTGAATCCTGATCTGTCAAATGAATGGTTTTGAATGGTTTTTGTCCATTAAAATAGGTTTTTAATTTTCAGAATTCTGGAAGTCAACAAACTCAAAAAATGGACGGCATATAAGAGGAAAAAGCTTTCAAGTTTGAACCATACAAGTGGACTAGTGTATCAACGCAAAACCAACATGTGGACAAGAAAAAAGAAAATAGACTTAAATCAGCTTTCCAAGTGTTTTCTCCTGCTGCATCCCACAAAAGAACTGCAGGTGATGAGAATTGAGAGCCTTGCTAGCTGGTGGGGTACCAGCCCTACAAGAGAGCTTTAATTCTTGGCCATACAACAAACGTGTTTCTTTGGTAAACTAAAATTGACTTGTTAACCACTCAACTTCAACAACAAAAATCATGGCTCATAACATTCCTTCAGGGCATCTCATAAAGCTTTGGCTAGCTTAATCAATGTTTAACTTTTTCCTTTTTTTTCAAAATTATTGCAGTCCTCAAATACTGGTGATTAAAAAAAGAAAAAAAAAAAAAAAATCACTGCTTCCAACCTTTTTCACCATCCTTTGCCGCCCCAAAATTTCAATTTGTTGCTCTTGCTTTGCTTCCTCGTCCAACGACAAAACCGAGCCACATCTGCTTCCATTTCTCAAGCCAAGCTACTGACCGCAGCCGCAACCAAACTTCTTTGAGATCTGGGCAAGAGGACCCTTCAAGCTCTTTGAGATCTGGGCATTACATTCTCAGACCCACGGCTCCACCGTCGGCATCATCAACTCTTGGTGACACCTGTTCCAGCTCTGATCCGACTGTTTCTTCTCTTCAAGATCGAATCCCCAAGCCGAAGCCATCTCCAGAGCCGAGGGACAACCAGAAAACCCTTCCACAGGGGTGCGATCGTGTGCGGCTGAAACAGAGCAACTACCGTGCGCGTCCCAATCACACTCTTGACAAAGCACCAAATTATCGGTTGCGCATCGAACGGAAACCGGTTCTGTGCTACAATTATCGCAGATCTGAGCTGGACTTAGGAGGAAGATCTGGACCGAGAGCGAGAGCTGGACTTGGAGTCTGAGCCAGAGTAAGAGCGGGACCGAGAACGGGAAGAGGATGCTGAGGTATGGAAGATTGATTTGAAAAAAAAAAAAAAAAAAAAAAACCAGATTGATTTGAAAAAAAAAAAAAAAAAAAAGCGGCTGCCTTGAGAGATTGGTTGGGGTTCCGGTTTATGCTTTCAGTATTTCAGAGGAGGAATTCGCGTTCGTTTCGGGTGTTTCAACTGAAAAATCACTTGGGTTGTGTTTCAAGAAAGAGGATGCTGAGGCTCTTTTGGAACAGATGAAGAGTATGGATCCTGGCATGAGAAAAGAAGGTTCTACAGTGGTTTCTGTTGCTCTCAACAACGAACCAGGTTCTCATGATCTCATCAATGGAGATCCAAATACTGAATTATCCAATGTTCGAGAGGATCGTGAGACAGTTACGGAGCGCTTGCACATTCCAGAAAAGTTAGTTACAACCACGTTTGCTGACGTGGCATCAGTCAAGACCAATTTTGATTGGAAGAAGCTCTTCACAATCTCCTCCGATCAATCGTTGCTGTTTTTCCCACCTCAACACTCAAATGGATCCATCACCATCAAACCTCCAGCTGAGGTTTTTGAAGAAGGAGCAACTGTGTGGATGAACTCAGTTGTGGCACAGTTTGTTGGCAAGGCACCAAACTTCAGCACATTTCAGAGACTTGCCAACATGTTATGGGGAAAGAATGGAGCAGTGGTGATCAAATCTGCTGGCCTGAACTTATACCTAATCCAATTTCCGAATGCTGACACCAGAGAATGGGTTCTTGAGCAGGGACCTTGGCACATTCAGAATAAGCCACTCATTCTGAGAAAATGGGAGCCAGGTATGAAATCATTAGAGTTTAATTTGAAGAAATTACCTGTTTGGATCCATTTGGGAGGAGTTCCTCTGGAATTGTACACCAGACGTGGCCTCAGCTATATTGCTAGTGCCCTAGGAACTCCATTGTATATGGATAGAATCACTGCCAGCCAACAGAGATTGGCCTATGCAAAGGTATGTGTGGAGATTGCAGTGGATGTCCCCATCCCAAAATGTATTAATGTTGAGTTATGTGATGGCACTATTGCAAATGTTGCTGTGGATATCCCTTGGTACCCTCCAAAATGCAAGCATTGCAATTTGTTTGGGCATACAGACAGAAATTGCACCAAACAGCCTGTAGGGGCTACCAAAGTTTGGATTCCAAAGGAGGGGCCTAAAGCAGAACTGTCAAAACATGATGCACAGGCTACAAGCAGCGTAGAAGTTGAAAGCAGTGCCCTGCCTATGGCTCAAGAACAGAAAGAGGCAAGTATGAAGGAAACAGAAGTTAATGAGGGCAGTAAAGGGAGAGGAAGCAGAAGCATACAGAAAAGCAATAAGTCAGTATTAGCTGGTTCCCAAAACAGATTTGACATCCTGAGTGACTCAGAGAGGACAAATGTAGACCCTGGACAAACTAGTGGCTCTGAGCAATGGAGAGAGGAGGAACAATTGGTGGAAATCCTTCCAAACTCTCCTAAGAAGCAAAGGGCAGCAGCAGCAGGAGTTGCAGACTTGATGAAAGCCTTGAAGAATAAGAAGAAAGGGCCCATTGACAAGGGGAAAAGAGGTAAGGCAGTTTTACCTGCCTCTGGAGTGACCCCCCCTCAACTTTCATGAATTTTATAGTGTGGAATACTAGGGGGCTAAACAACCCTCAAAAGCAGAAAAGTATTATACAGAGAATAAACTGCCTGAAGGCAGACCTTGTTTGCTTACTGGAAACAAGAGTGAAACAACAAAACATGCCAGCTATAGTAGATAGGCTCTTTCAGGGATGGAAGCTACATCACAACTACTTAGAAGCTTATAATGGGAGAATATGGTTCCTATGGAGAAATCAGATGCAGGTTGATCTTATTGCAACATCTGATCAGAGCATTACATGCTGCACCACTTATAATTCTACCAGGTTCTACATTACAGCAATTTATGGAAGCAATGAAGGCATAAGTAGAAGAAGGCTTTGGCACCATCTTCAGGACATTCAAGGCAGAATTGATGGCTCTCCTTGGCTTTTGGCTGGAGATTTCAATGTTATAGCAAGACCACATGAAAGCTCAGATTTCAATGGCTCCTACATGCTTACCTCTGATATGAAGGATTTTCAGGACTGCTTGACACAGCTATCAGTGTTTGATCATACCAGTACTGGACCAGCATTCACTTGGTCCAACCACCAAACTGATGCTTACTTGGCTAAAAAGCTTGATAGGGTTTTGGTGAATGATTGCTGGCATACACAGTTTGCTCACTCATTTGTTGAGTTTTTGGCTCCAATGGTTTCTGATCACCGCCTAGCATACATAAAGATGAACTTGACTGCTCATTCTCCCCCAAAGCCATTTAGGTTTTTTAATTTCTGGACTAGGAATCCAGAGTTCCTGAACATTGTGGAAAACTCTTGGCAAGAGCCTTTCATTGGCAATCCTATGACCACTCTATTCCACAAATTGAAGAGATTAAAGGCAGTACTGAGGGCATTTAACCTGGCCATATATGGCAACATTTCAGGGAAGGTTCAAGATAAAAGGCAAGAATTGGAGAGCATGCAGATGATCAATCTGCATCAAAGGCCATCTAATACTCTTGTTGAAACAGAAAGAAGACTCTATGCAGAATTGATGGAACTCCAAAAGGCTGAGGAAAGTTATTACAGGCAGAAATCAAGGATAAAATGGCTGCAGGAGGGGGATCAGAACACTCATTATTTCCATAAAATGGTGTCAGCAAAGCATAGCAAGCAATCCATCAGAGTCCTCTATGATGATGAAGGAAGGAAGTTGGAAGATTTCGGCCAAATTTCAAAGGAGGCTGTAAGGTTCTTTCAGAAGTTGATTGGGACTGAGGACAAACAGGTCACAGACTGCCCTAGGGAGCTTCTTACTGAACTTATTCAGCCTGCCTTGCCTGCTGAAGCTAAGGACAATTTAGCTAAGGCTGTTACAAAAGAGGAGGTGAAAAGAGCCATGTTTGAGCAGAATGGGGACAAAGCCCCAGGGCCAGATGGATACACTGCACAGTTTTTTAAAACTGCTTGGCCTATTGTGGAAGAGGATGTCACTGCAGCAATCTTATCCTTCTTTCAATCAGGGAGCAGGATATCAGTCTTTAACTCTACATGTATTGCTCTTGTCCCAAAATTCCAGAATCCTAATCATATGAAGGACTTCAGGCCTATTTCATGCTGCTCTGTCATTTATAAATGTATTACCAGGATCATCACTGCCAGGCTCACTCCACTCCTTCCTACTATGATCTCCAGCAATCAGAGTGCCTTCATACCAGGGAGAAGCATCTCAGATAATATTCTCATGGCTCAGGAACTGGTCAAAGGGTATGGAAGAGCAACCTTATCCCCCCGTTTTGCAATGAAAATTGATCTCCAAAAAGCTTTTGATTCATTAAATTGGGACTTCATTCTCACTGTTTTATCAGTTTATGGATTGCCTGATAAGTTCATAGGATGGATCAAGGCATGCATCACTTCCCCAAAGTTCTCAATTTCTCTTAATGGAGGATTAGTAGGGTACTTTGAAGGAGCAAAGGGGTTAAGGCAGGGAGACCCTCTCTCTCCTTATCTTTTTGTCATTGCTATGAATGTTTTATCCAGACTTCTGGATGCAGGGGCTCTTCATGGAGTTTACAGCTACCATCCTAAATGTCACAGAATCAAGCTTACTCACCTGTGCTTTGCAGATGATCTGCTGATTTTTGCAAAGGGTAACTTGGATTCTGTTGTGGGCATACAGGGTATTCTCCATTACTTTTATACCATTTCTGGTTTGCAATTAAACCCTTCCAAGAGTGAAGTCTTCTCCTCTGGTGTTAGTAGGACCACTCTACTTGAGATGCAAGAGTTGACAGGGTTTAAACTTGGCAAACTACCTGTTAGGTACCTTGGGATCCCTTTGGTCACAAGAAGACTCTCTGAAAAGGATTGTTCTCCTTTGATCGATAGAATTACTCAGAGAATCAATGGCTGGGCAGCACGCATGTTATCCTATGCAGGAAGGCTTCAGCTCATTCAATCTGTTCTTTTTAATGTGTCCAATTTTTGGTGCAGGCACTTTGTATTGCCTAAGGCTGTTCTTAAAAGAATTAATCAATTATGCAGCAGGTTCTTCTGGAAAGGAAGAGATGACTCAGCTAAGGGAGCAAGAGTCAAATGGAGTTCCATTTGCTGTCCAAAGTCAGAGGGGGGTCTTGGATTAAAAGACTTGGGAATATGGAATAAGGCTTGCATTATTCAGCACCTATGGGCACTTCTCTCTCAGGCAGGTTCATTGTGGATTGCCTGGCTTCATGCCTATGTGCTGAAAGGAAGAACAGTGTGGCAGGTTCAACCTTCCCCAGGAAGCAGCTGGACATGGCGTAAAATGCTTCAGCTGAGGGCTTTGGCTTTGAGGTTCACCTCCAACCAGAATGGTACTCTAACTTGGAAGTTCCCTGGGAACAGATTTATGGTGGCTAAAGTCTGAAATGATCTCAGGCCTAGGCAGGACAAGGTGGAGTGGGATAAACTGATCTGGTTTCCATTTCATATTCCTAAACATGCACTGGTAGCTTGGATGGCTATATTGGACAAACTGCCTACAAAGAACAGATTGATGTCATGGGGCATGGAGGTGGATGGCAAATGTGAGCTATGTCAAACTGAGCAAGAAACCCGGAATCATATATTTTTTGAATGTGACTATTCAAAGGAAATTTGGGGGCATATACTATGCTTATGTCAACTTCATAGAAGCATAAGGAGCTGGCAAGCAGAGCTGCAATGGGCAGTAAACAGAATCAGAGGAAAAACTCTCATTTCTGTTATTTTGCGTTTATCATGGAGTGCCTTTCTTTACTCGATCTGGAGGGAGAGAAATAATAGGTGTTTTAATCGCCTTCAATCCACACAAGGAGCCATCATTGAGCAGATAAAAGAGATCATCAGAATGCGATTGTTGGGGCTCAAGAACATTAGTCCTGATGAAGTGAACCGAAGATTGGATGCAGATTGGGGACTGTCACTTTTTTCCTAGGATCTTTGTCCATTCTGGAATAGCTTTAAGTATTGCTGAAGTATGTTGCTATTGTTCCCTGATTGATTAGTGGTCTTAAGTTTTGTTCAAGTATTGTTTAAGTATGTATAGCTTAAGTACATGTTGCACATGATGTTGGATGTAGCAGTTTAACTGCTTTCTGGATAAATAAAACACTTACTTATCCAAAAAAAAAAAAAATACTGGTGATTACCCCCTTTTGGTACAATTAATTGAGCCCCATCCTAATTCCTAAGATTCCTTGATTATTTTTTTGCCAAGCAGGGTTGGAGTAGCATTTTTAAAAGCATTTTCTCAACCACAAGTTTAAAATTTTTACTTGCTTTAATATCAAAGAACTTTCGAGGAAAAGGGCAAAAAGTTAAGGAAGAAACAACAGAGACAATTTTGTCATGTAGTGTGACCATTCATGTCATGTGTAAGAATATTGGGTCATAATTTTCTCATGCCACCAGCCTTATATTGGGTATTTTCTCCCAAACTTCTTAGCCATTTCCATTCTGACTCTCGATCGTCCAAAGATGTGCAAAGGTTTAGAACAAGGAAACACATCAAGTTCTTGTCTGAAAGAGGGTGTCTCTCCTAATGCAAATGGGGTTTCAGGTTTGGTGAATTGTGAGCTGTGCAACTCCAGGGCTACCTTATATTGCCAAGCTGATGATGCATATCTGTGTAGGAAATGCGACAAATGGGTTCATGAAGCTAATTTCTTAGCTCTCAGGCACATCAGGTGCTTCCTTTGCAATACATGTCAAAATCTAACGCAGAGATATCTCATCGGAGCTTCACATGAGGTGCTGCTACCAACGATGGTGAGTTGGTCGTCAGAGAGAAGACAGTGTAATAGATCTGACATGGAAAGAAAGCATTCAACAAGGCTTAAAACACCTTTTCTTTTTCTTTGATTGTCATTTTTTTCCTTTCTTATTTTAGTTTTTCTTTTGGTTATGGGGGATCTTGTCTAGTTAGTCTGAGGTATAATTATGGAAGAAAGAGATTCCTGAATTATTACATGCATGATACATGTAAGCAACATATAGCCAAAGTGAGAGACAAGAACAACATGAATTTGCAGGAATGAGAAGAAAGAAAGAAAGAGAAAATTTCAGTAGAAAACTGCTAGAAAACCAGATTGACTTCATCATTAATGCATATTTGTTCTTTGTTCTGCACAATCTCATAATTAGCCTTCCTTTTCTGTTTGGAATTTAAAGCACCGGAATAGCTTATGAGTGCCTTGATAGATTCTGTTATCGTTCCTTACTGTTTAATCAAGCTTTAGGTTTTTAGAACAGAAGTTACATAACTGATCATCAACAAAACAATTCACTCTTTTTTCACTGTTAAGAATCCAGTTTTTGGGATCTAATAACGGGTTTTCTTGCAAGCAATGGTTATTGTAAATCACTTTTCTTGCTCAAATCTGTCGCTAAACGAGGAGAAACTACAAGTTTTACCGCAAAATTTGTATGATTGCTGGTGGTTATGGCAAAGAGAGACTCAGATCACCTACCATTCCTATTTGGTCTAAAATTTGCCTGAACATTAGTCACTTGCAAAAGTTGAAAAATATCTTCTATCCATTTCTAAAAGTGTCAAAATGGATGCGTCGTGAGTTTGGGTTGAGTTATTTTAGATCGGATCATTTTGAATAAAAAAAAAATTGGATTATTTTGAGTTTGAGTTAAGTCGGATTTGGATCAAGAAAAATTTGGATCATTTCGGGTTTGAATCAATTTGGGTTCAAATCATTTTAGATTAAGATCATTTCAATCTCGGATCATTTTGGTTTTGAGTTATTCATAATACCATCATATTTTGAGTTTTTTTTTTTTTTTTTCGTTCGGGATGATAATTTTCCTATTTTAATTGGTTGATCTCGTGTGTTATAATATTTTCATTTACTTAGTCTTAATTTTTTAAAGTTTATAGGTTTATTGATTATTTTTTAAAATTATTTATCTATTTAATTATTTTTATTTTATATTGTTAGAGTAAAAATAAGGAAGGAATTTTTAAAATATAATTAAGAAAACTTATAGTAAAGAAAAGAGATTGTAAAAAAAAAAAAATTGAAGTTATTAAATTTTAATAAATTAATAATTTATGTTATATATTTATATTTATTATTTTTAATTAGATTAATATTTTTATAATTAAAATTATATTAAATTAATTTTGGATCTTTTCATGTAAGTATTTTAGATCATTTGGATTCGAACCAATTCAGTTTTGAATCAAATTGATAGATTAATTCGAGTTCAGATCAATCTAAACGAATTCAGATTATTGATTTTTTTTTTTTTTTTTTAAATCAAATCGAACTGAATTCACATGAATCGGACAAATATTTGGAACCGGCTCAACTTTTGCCACCTATTTTTAAGTCCTCACTTATTTCATTTCAATGATGTACTAAAACTGATATGTGGTCCAAATCATCCCGAAGGGAAGCAACAATCTGAAACTGAGCACTCAATATCTATGGGATTCCCTGTAATAATTAAGGACAAAAATTGCTTTACATCAGAAAGGGGCCGAGGTTATCGCGTTAGATAGCGTAAAGGTTAATGTCCCATGTGCATGTGCTTCATGATTTCATCGGATGATGTCCAGTTGGTGTGGTCCATAGAATAGAATAACTCAAAGTTTCTGAGAAGTTCAAATCACGAGCCTTGCTTTGGTTGTGTGTGCCTTCGTCTTTATGGTGTTAAAGGCCGTCATATCTTATCATCATTTTTGTTTTTCTACTATCAATGATTGATGCTATTCATGAACCAGATAATCACAAAATTTTACAAGGAATAGGCCCCGTTTAAAGATGTTAAAGGCCTGTTAATTTTAGCTTTTCTATCTTCAGCGATGGAATTTCTGATCATCACTTTTATATTGTCCATCTTGACCCGAAAATCTTATAATTTTATCTCACAAACAACATCTCATAAGTATGAGTTTGAATCACTATATATATATATATATATATATATATGCCCCGTTTAAAGATGCTAAAGGCCTGTTAATTTTAGCTTCTCTATCTTCAGCGATGGAATTTCTGATCATCACTTTTATATTGTCCATCTTGATCCGAAAGTCTTATAATTTTATCTCACAAACGACATCTCATAAGTATGACTTTTTCAGGTAAAAACTTCTGTTTTCTTTCTTTATAAAGACCTGTTAGCCAAAGTCAGCCAGCAAACCGGCTTGTATAACATACTGATTCAAAGTACAAATTTTAAGAAGGTTTCTGAAAAATAATGGTTACATTTTTACCCAACATGTGGTCACATTTGATATTTTTTTTGTCATAAATTCACTGTAATTTATATCAGCTTTGGACCATTATTTGCTTTCTTCATGTACATGGTACATGATCCTCTTCCTTTTTTCTTCCCTTCTTGTGGTTCAAAGAGAGGAACCAACTTGCTTCTGCTACTGACTCAGCTACTCAAGCAATATCCGTATTTCATACTTGATAGTTCATTTCATCTGCAACTAAAAGAACCACACATAATAAAAATATATATTACTCAAAATATGAAGGAAATCAAAAGGGTAAATGGTGATTTATTATTACTTTGACAAAGTGCTACTCCGTATTTCAGTTTGATAACAATGGATCAATGCTTATTACATGGAACGGAGCTGGAGCACCATACAAAATAATATAAACCAAAATTGGCTTGCAACAAGGGTTTTGCCTAGTGGCTGCAACGGAGATTGAGAGGTGACAAAAGCAAGACGAGGGTCTAAGCTATGTTGCTCCGACTCTTCATTTTTCTTTAAGTATCCATGTTCGACACATATCAGGGCATGAGATTGAGTATGGGTATATGGTCCTCCAAAGACCCTATAAATACATGGAAAACTTAGAAAAAATTGAACATATTCGTGTCGGACACATACCCGTATCCAACACGCACATCCGAGTCCGAGTAACATAGGGTCTATGTATTTGGAAAAGGCAAAAGAATATATGCACCAAAGGTTGTCACGTTCAAGGTTCTTCACAGCCAGTTGGACATCTTGGTGTGTGTATCCATTATTACAATTTCCTGCACAGAAACAATAGAATAACATACTCAGTGGTGAAGTGAATATAACTTCTTTCTGTTTTTTTATACGTAAATGAAGCATAGAAAAGCATGCATGTCAATTTCATTAAGATGGCATGTAAGCAGTGGTTTTACAGGAATAATTTATTGTTAACAGCTACTACATTACCAATCATAAGGAACTATAACACAAGCATAATTGAGGCAGTTCATAGATCGTCAGGGACGAGATTCGTTAGCTTGAGTATCCATAACTAAAAAAATTCGAAGTGGCCAGCACAATACATCTGCCATTGTACATATGAAACAGTCTAATATAATGAAGCCAAATAATCCTTATAAGAAATGCTAACAAAAACACCTGCACACACACAGGGAGAGTCAGAGAGAGACGAGAGAACCTATAGCAGCATTAAGTTGGAATCTACGGTTTACTGCACCTCTCTGTAATCAAGAAAGACTAGCTAAACCTGCAATAACAAGTACAATTGAATAGGCATTAAGTTAAGCATGTGTGCAAGGAAATGACGCACTAAAAAATATTCTAAGATAGGAAAACTAAAGTTGCATAACTTTATGCATTTTTATCGGCTACTGTTATCAACATTTGCAATCTGGTATTGAACAAGAGAAATGCTGATTTTGTCAGCTATTGAGTCCTAAGCTATGTTGCTCTGACTCTTCATTTTTCTTGAAGTATCCGTACTTGACACCTGTGTCTGACGCATATCCGGGCATGACTAGTATGGGGATATGACCTTCCAAGGACCCTCCAAATACATGTAAAAACTTTTTAAAAAAAATTAATATACCCGTATTAAACACATATCCGTATCTGACACTCACACTCGAGTCCGAGTAACATAGGTCCTAGGCCATGAAATTAATGGGATAACACTTGAACTTTTGAAAGTGCATGCAATATGCTGTGATTAACCTCTCTTTGTGCCATATTAGCACAAGTCGACATTGGAAACTTCCGCAAAAAGCAAAAACATTTTACAAGATCTTCTCTAGCAGAAAACTTGTTTCCTACAAAGCTGTCCAATCTGAATTTCCTGTTTACCGTTCCTTATATTATAAACCAAATAATCTCAATAGAAAAGCAGGCTACTCTGGAGATGCCTAAGCTTTTGATCTGTTTATTTCTATTTTCTTCACTCTTAACATTGCCTGTTTCTTAATTTCTTCAATCTAGTGTTCTCTATAAGCTCTTTAGTTAGTTCTTTGCTGCTAAAACAGGTTATAGTTTCAATGTCAATTTTCCCACACTTAAACAAATTAATTAAAGATAAGACTTCAAATAAAGCTGAATCACAAAGTACCCTTTACTAGCTGAGCCAAGTAATTAGCATATTGACTTCACTGAGTGGGATATACATGCCATATCTAATTCTGAATGATAAGATGAAGCTATTTGTTGAAAAGTTGACCGGATACCAGTTGAATTATAGGAAAAATCCTTAAAAATTTCCTAGTTGTAAATATAAATTGATAGCTGTAGATTTCTTTTCCTTATTTATTTTTCTGTATAGTCTATAAATAAGATAGATGTAAAAGGCTTTATTGTGGCAATACAAAGGCAGTAGCATTGAGATCCAATTGTCTTTTCTCTGTTTTAGCACTATTTTTATATCTGCATCTTTAAATCTTCAATGCTTATCATGTCATTACAGGCAACATTATTTACAAACATTTTTTCAGGTGGACTGTTTATTATCTTATGAAATCTGTTACCTTCAAGATCAGGGACATCATTTCATAATCTGGCTTAGAATTCGTTCCGTGCAATGAGAGAATCAAAATCATATGTTTCACCTGCTTTCAAAATCTGCCTTTCACACGTTTCCTAGTGTCAGCCCGGGCTCTACGGGAGGCATATCTTATTTGCTTCCCAAATCTGTAAATAACAAAAATGAAAAACCAGTTAGGACTTTAATTTAAGCAGAATTTGTCATATGATGACCCTGATCATGTAAATGAATGGCTATTTAGAAGTCTTCACTGAAAATTTAAAAAACAAAATGCAAAATAGCCTCCATCTAAAATTGGAAACTGAAACAATAATCATTTTTTAGAAATGTACTATGTTTTTATAGTCACACTAATGGCTTCAATGGTGTAGGTTAACTTTCAGCAATTAGCCTTTTTTTTATTCCAGGAAAACTGAAACAGTAATCGTACTTACAAATTATAATTGATGATTTCATATGTTAAAAATGCAATCTAGCTATACTAAAACATGAATGACATCCCAAAAGAAGTTGATCTATAGAGTATCAGCTATTAAACAGAATGCTGTATGATTTTCAGAAGACTGGAGAAACTAAGATCAACTTAAATGTGCAAACTTCATTGTTAAATTAAATGCCCTCAAAACATTTTTAACCCGAAAAAGATAATCTAAATATCACTTTCAAAGTAATAGGGATGAGAAATATACGTCAGTGTTTTCTTTTTTTCATTGTATCTCATCTTTGCTTTGTCCCTTGCTTGTGGGGCAACTAACTTCCAAATTTAATTCATGGGGATTCACCAGTTAGAAAAACTGGTGATAATCCACAGTCTTGATAATCAGCAGGGCTATTTTCCCCTGCAATGTTGGAAAGTGAAACTGTGAAGGGATTTGACCAACAGCATAACCTAGATTGATGTTTCTGTTTACAAACAGGATTCATAAACATGCAATTGGAAGTACCAGTCATGGCAGCCATCATATTAGCATATTTTTATATCATGTGTTTTCCTCTGTGACTAACATTATGAAGTGTTTGTCTTACAGAAAAATGTTCTTCTGGCCTTGGAAAATGCAGGGATTAATTTTTACCTCTGGTGGTTTGGTAAAGGACAAGGTAAGTAATTGTGCCAATTGTGATTGTATGTAATTTTTGCTTAGATATCTCAAATTTGAAATGATTCTCCAGTCAGGAGCATTATTTCTGGACTGTGAAATCTGTTGCCTGCTATAAAATATTAGAATGTAAATTGGTTGATTATCCTTTCTTTTTCAATTTCAGAATATTGATTTTCCATCCTCTTGTTTTTGTTCATATATTTAATATTTACTTTGCCTGAAATGAATCTGCAGCTTCTTTTTTGTAGCACAGAGAGAATGGGCAGACATCTTTTGTTCGCAAACTAAAACCAGATTGGCATATTGACATGGAAAAAATAATTAAAATATAACATAAAATACGATATGATATGATATGAAAAAGAAATTTGGATACGACACGCGAACATGAACATGTTAAAATCTATATAATACAAATTATTATTAACACGTCAAAATTTATATAAATATATAATATCTTAAACATAATTATAACATGAAAAAATATATGAACATAATACGAGTACACGAATTATCATATCACTGTTGGGTGAGGGAGCTGGAGGGACGTTCAGACAGCTCTTCTGCTTTGTGAATTGTGAATGTTGAGCAAGCAAAGCATTACTTTATTGTCTTCTGCTTCTAATTAGCATTGATATTTGACATTTGGTCTGAACCAATAAGAAAAAAGAATAGGATACTTCTAGTTTCTTTTATGAACTTTGCTTGGAATAGATCCAAAATTATTCTGACATGCAATAAAATACTAACATTCGCAGATAAATGAATTACAACTACAAAAATAGGAACTGGAAAATTGGTCTGATTGTTTCAGAATTCAGAGTTCAACTTTGCTTGTCAAAGTTCAAGGAAGTAAAGTTGAGATATGTGAAGCCATCGGCAAGTATAGAGATGAAAATGGAGCGGTACCAGCTGAAAATTATTTTATTTATTTTTATCTCATTTTTGTATAGATGTTGAAAATATTTGTCTTTATGAATGTCGGTTGCATTCATAATCACGTTTTTTCATCTCACTTTTTTACTAATTATTTTTAATTTAATATTATAAGAAAATATATTATAATTTATTGATGAATAGAATTTTAATATATATAATTTTTTAGTATATATAATATACATATATAAAAAGTATATATATTTAATATATATTAAAAATATAAAATATATATATATAGAATATTTTAAGGATAAAATAGTGGTTTTAAAAGGCGAGACGAGAAGCAGAGTAAGTATTTATCAAAACCGTCTCGCTCCATCTTGCTCTCATTTTTCAAAAAAAAAAAAAAAATTGCCATTTAAAACGGATCGACGCAGTGCGTTATGATAGCCAGGGAGGCCTTGGCCCCCCAAATTTTTTGAAAATTCTCTTATATATATACATTTATGTTTATATTAAATAAAATTAAATTGATCCCCACATAAAATTATTATTATTATTTTTTATCTACAACTTAATTATATGTATTATAATTAAAAAAAAAAAAAGAATTACATTGTTATTTATTTTTTATTTTATCCAGCAATCATTATTCATAAACTCTTAAAATTAATTGATTAATCATAAATATTAAATCACAATCATGTAAATTTAAATTACTTTTTTAATTTTAATTTTTTCTTCAAAATTTCAATAAAGTAAAGAAAAGTTAAAATTGTTTTTTTTATGCCAGTTGCCTGCCGCTTGGGTTCCATTCCTCCTTTAACTTGTCTTCTTCTATTCTACTTCAAAATATTGATCAATTTGCCGAACAACAAGAGGCTCCAAGAATCTCTTTTTATAAATTGGTAATTATGTAACTTTTATCTTCAATTTTGCAGGAGCTAAATAATAAGTTTAGCATACAGGCAATGAATTTTTTGACACTTACCTCTGCTTTGGATCCAAAGGAAGATTATAAATCTTTCAATATTAATGATATTAGCACTCTTGCTGAAAAGTATTATCCTCTTGATTTTACTGGACAAGAGAAGTTGAATTTGAAATTTCAATTGAAACATTTTGAGTATGATATGCACAACGATGTGAAACTGCAAAATTTGTCTTCCTTAACACAATTATTATGCCTTGTTCTAACAGACACGGAAAAATCAAAAGTATATTATTTCATTGATAGATTGATCAGACTTATTTTAACTCTTCCAGTGTCTACAGCAACTAGAAAGCTAGCATTTTTAGCTATGAAGATCGTAAAAACAAGACTATGAAACAAGATGGAAGATGAGTTTCTTGCATATAACTTGGCTGTCAACATCGAAAGAGAGATTGCTGAGACATTTTGTTAAGATTCAATTCTTGAAGATTTTGTTTCTTTAAAAGAACGTCGCTCATAATTTTAGGTAAAATTATTTATTTGATATATTTTATTTTCTCATACTTTTATTTATGAATTAATAAAATTTATAATTTTATGAATTTGTTATTTTTATTAGTATCTTATTTGTATATGTTTTATATTAGTAAAATATAGTAACATACTTCAAATGAAAAAAAATATAAATATAAATTTTTAATTAGCTCTCCCAAAATTAAATAACAAGATCCGTCACTGATGCGGTGGAAGATATTGAGTTTTGCCATCCCTAACGAATAATGCTGCCGATTGGGTTGTCAATAGAGCTGCTCATGGGCCGGGCCGGGCCGCGGCCTGTTTTTTTTTTTATTTTTTCTGCCCAGTTCCGGCCCTGGGTCGCCCATGCCCGCCCATTTAGGCCCGAAACACTGTTCATTGGAATAAAAAAAATAATTTTTTTATTTTTTATTTTTTTTATAATTAAAATTAAATAAAATAATATTATTATAATAAAAATTACTGCTCCGGGCCGGGCCGGCCCGGAACACAAAATATCCTGCCCAGGTATGGCCCAATACGGGCCGGGCCTGCCCGGCCCGTGAGCAGGTCTAGTTGTCAAGCAATCTAACTAAGGAGAAGATGTGCCCTGAAGACCTTCATCCTCTTTGGTGTTCCTTCTTGACAAAGATGGTCTTCCTGCTCGTTATCGGATTTGTTAGGTTTTGTTGGTGTCATGAGTTAGACTTAGGCTATCTCTCTTTGTTAGTTTCTTGAATCTGTAATTGATGTACAGTTGAATATCAGCAATACAAATTCTTTCTCTGGCAAAAAAAAAAAAAATTATATTTTTATGTTTTATTATTAATTAAGAAAGTAAATAGCACATCCAAGTATTTGAATTTTGGTTAGGTGATTGTTGCACGATTTCCTTCGGGATAAATGTAAATTTATTATATCAGTGTAAATACAGTGAGTGATCCAATTTATCATTAATTTTTTAATTTATCTAATTTTATTATTATACTTTTAGTTAATGTAAGTTTTTTTTTTTGTACTTTTAATTTTGAAGCAATTAGAAGATATGCAGTAAAATAGAATACAATATTCTATTTGAAGTTGATTTATCATTCAAAAACAAATTTAAAAATGACATTGCAGGAAAAAATAGTCATAAAATTAAAATTAAAATTTTTTAAATTTTAAGATGACATTTTTTACTAAATAAAATGTCATGTCATGCTTTTTTTTAGTTGGTTTGGACATTTTTCCTTGTTATGTTGTTTTTTTAAAAAAAAAAATTGAATTATAAAATATCTTTTAATGAAATATTAAAAGACATATTTCCTAACTTATACATTTTAATCAAATTTACTTTAAAGTTAGAAATATGATGATAAATTAGTTTGGTGATAATAATAAATTTGAATCACTTACATAGAGTGATAAATTTATATATATATATATTAATATTTGAATTTTGATGATAAAAAAATAGAGTTTGAATTCTCCCTTTTTCAAATTAAAAATAGCAAATTTAGTGTTGATTTTATTAAAATGTGACATCAACTTAATCATTTTTTTTAATATAGTAGAGATATATTCATAATCAGACCGTTAAAATATTAGATTATGAAATTCTCTTATATTTAATATACTACTTTTTTTCCTAAATAACATACTATATATTTTCATAATAAAAGTATCAAAATTATAAGTACTTTTTATTTACTCAAAATAATAAAAAGAGTTTGTAAACTGAAAATTAAATTGAAACAGAAATAGTAAAAAAAAATTAAAAACTTTTTCTTAGGGAAATTAAAATCTTTATTATTTGCAAAATAAATAAAAAATTCAAACTAAACCAGAATAACTTGAAATCATTTCCACGTGGCAGACTGACAGTAAGTCCTACCTTCTATATGCCCAAACTTGCAAGCTCCAATTCTGTCACTCAAGATACCTTAACCAGAACCGTTTATATGAGTCGCTTGACTCGCCCACTCACCCCAGTTAGCTCGTCTGAGTCACTCTGCACTCTCTTACTCCAAGCCTCTTTCAATAAATTCCCTCCCGTTTTTCCCAAACGATCTCGCCTCTTCCCTATTTCAAACAATTCACGCCCCTCAAACCCCTAGAGTTACCACTTTTTCCACCACCGCCAACCGCCCCAATTACAAACCAAAATGCCGACAATGGAACCGGAACCGACGGAATTGGATCCCCGAGCGGCGAGGATTTTGTCCACATCGAAAACCTTAACCCTAATGTCGTGGACGCATTAAGCGATAGCATCGTGAAAGTTGAAGAAGAAGACGGAGAAGAAATGCAAAACGAGGACTACGATAACAACAATGACGACGACGTTTCGAGGAATGAAAGATCTGATTCTTCGGAGAGAAGGAAGGTGGACCTCCCCGAGGAACTTTCCAGGAGCGTGATGGTTCTCACGTGCGAGTCTTCCGGCGAGGGCGGCAATTGCGATGTATACTTGGTTGGGACTGCGCATGTTCCTCAGGCACGTGCTAGTTCTGGTTTCTGTTTGGTTAACGAGAAAATGTTGGAAATTGATATAATTAAATTTCTGGATTTTTTTTTGTTGTTGCTTTTTTTTTTTTTTTTTAATTTTCGAGCTTAAAAAAATGATTATCTTTAAATTAACTGAAGATTATCAGTGATTTCTTAGAAAGGCAATGAGTCTTGCTGAGAAGGGTATTGATATTTACATACTGTGGTTAACAGGAATCGTGCAGAGAAGTTGAAGCTGTAATCAATTATTTGAAACCACAGGTGCTTCTCTTCTGAAACTAACTAACACTTGATTCATGGATGGATCATTTAGCAGGTTAGCTGCCTGCTTTTATAATGTTTGAGGACTTGTAATTCACCTCAGCAATTCACTTGAAAAAAAATTTATGCATATTTGAATTGTTTTCCTACAGGTTGTTTTCTTGGAATTATGCTCAAGTAGGGTTGTGGTGCTTACTCCCCAAAATTTAAAGGTTTGCTCTTAGATGTTGTTCTTTCCTTAGTAAGTTCTTCGCTTTGAGGAAAGGATTCACATTATGCTTCAGGGTATTGAAATTTGAAGAAATAGTTTTTGCTACCCTGTTTTCTAGCTTGCTGCATTCTTTTGATCTATGTTACTCCGACTCTTCATTTTTCCTGAAGTACCCATGTCCGACACTCATGTCCGACACATATTCGGACAAGGGTATGAGGGTATGATCCTCTGAATATATGGAAAAACTTAGAAAAAATTGAGCATACCCGTAACATAGCTTTTGATCTTCTTGTGTAATCTCTAATTATCTTTCCATGACATGGTTATGACAATTGGGCTTTTGTTTTGATTGTATAACCATTTGGCTGGTGTTGCATCATTTATAGCCTTTAATATTCAGCTGCTAAATTTTCATCTTCTAACTTAAATCTACCAGGTACCAACCATGGGAGAAATGGTAGATATGTGGAAACAAAATCATAACATGTTTGGTATCCTTTACAGTTGGTTTCTGGCCAAGGTACATGTCTCTTAATTGTAAGTTTTATCCTGAGTTCACCATGGGCATTGCTGTTTTCCCTCATCAAATAAGCAAATTTACGTGTCCTAAATCATTCCTCGATACTGATAGGTTGCTAGTAGGCTTGAGGTTTTCCTGGGTCTGAATTTCGTGTGGCATTTGAAGAAGCAATGAAGTATGGTGGCAAGGTGATTCTTGGTGATCGTCCTGTACAGGTAAGATATTTCACTGGTTGCTGAATGTGATTACTTCCTAAAAAAGCATTATTATCTACAGTTAGAAAAAAACTCAAATTTTACATACAACAATCTAGTAATTGTTCAGGGGAAAATTGTTGAGAAGGTGGTCATGTTTTTTATATTATGTTACTCAAAGAAGTAATGTTATTTGTACCAGCGGTTTCTCAACCTAATTATTTTTATGAAACCCTTAAACACCTACTGTTCGTCGCATCATAATGTGCATAACCATTGCAGCACTGCTGAATATGGTGCCTTGCTTCGTTGCTATATGTGGCAGTGCTACTGTTTGCTCAACATTTCAGACTATGGTAGCATTTTTTGTTCATTTATTTTTTAGTTTTAATCTTGACCCTGCAAGTATTCTCAAAGATTTGATTGGATGAAACAGATTACATTGCGCAGAACCTGGGGAAAATGTCACTTTGGCATAAGACAAAATTACTGTATTCCTTAATTTTTCAAGCCGTCTTCTTGCCAAGCCCCGAAGATCTTAACAAAATGGTGAACTTTCTTATTCTCGTATTTCATCATCAGTCAATTTGCTTTCTTTACATTTTCATATTTAAAACACTTAGAATTTAGAAAAATAAAATTATATATCCTTATGATGCTAAATGTTTTGTATATTCAGCTGAAGGACATGGATGATGTCGACATATAGACTCTTGTGATTCAAGAAATGAGCAAGGAATTCCCAACTCTAATGGAAACTCTTGTACATGAGCGAGACCAGTTAGTATTCTTTTGCTCCCTTGAATGCTTATTGTTGTTCGATGCACGGATTTCGTACTCGTATTAATTTGTGTGGTTAATTCTGTAAACTTTACCTGCATAAACATTCAGGTTCATTTCCTCCACATTACTAAGAATTGCGAGTGAGCATAGTTCAGTCGTTGCAATCGTTGGTAAGGGGCACTTGCAAGGAATTAGGAAATATTGGAAGCAGCCTGTTTCGATAAATGATCTCATGACAATTCCTTAACAGAAACCGACAGTTTCAACCGGCAAAATTCTGGCATCCCTGGGCATTGCCGCCGCCGGGGTGGCTATCATTTCGGGCATCTATCTTGCAGGCAAGAAATAACCCACTACTAGCATTTTTTATTGCTGCAATCTTTGTAGATTTTGGTGAAAAGGCCTCCCCCTCCCTAAGCTTCTAATTGAATCTTGATGGAACTAATAACCATTTTCTTTCACATTTAAAGTTTGGCCCAACTTTTGACAAAACAATTACTATATTATACTTGTTATTTTTGCGAGAAATTATTTGTAATTGAATAAATTATGTGTTAAAAGTAATTTTATCATTTAGTATCCTTGTTTATACTTTATACTCATAAATTTCGTTTTTTTTTTCCTTTGAGAATTTATAAAACTTATTAATTATGCATTAAAATTTTGTATATTAATTATTAAGCGTACGACAACTTTAAACTCCAGCATAAAAATTTAAAACTATTTTAAAGCTGTTTTCTTACCTCAGCTTATAATAATAATAATGATACTTTACCTATATAGGCCCGTTTGTAATATCACTGTTCGGTGCAGTTTGGAATTTTTTTTTTTCCAATCGCACTAAAGATTAATTTTTTTCCATCGAAAACTTTATAACCTTTATGGTTAAATTTTTTATTTTTTATATAATAAATTTTATTATTATATAATAATTTAATAAATATATAAATTTTATTATTATAAAATTAATTAAAAATAAATTATTACATGAATAATAAAAAATAAATATAAAAATATTATTTGCTATATTTTTATTAATAAAATTATTATTTGGCATAAATATAATTTTAATTATTTATTAATTTTATAAATATCAAATCAACTAAAAAATTTATTATATATACATGTTTTAATCTAATACCCTTAATGGTCATTTTTTCTTCTCACTGTTACCGCTGTTTTTGTATCCAAACACATATCTACTACTGATTTTAATTTCACCGTTACAATACTCAATCTCACCACTACAATAATTAATTTTATCTCCACCGCTGTTTTTAATCTCACCGTCTATCCAAATGGACCCATAGTCTACGCACGTTTGTTGAAGTTTAATTTCACAAACGGTGTTAGTAAATTGTCATGTGTTTTTTTAATATATTAATTACTTTATTTTTAATATATCTTAAAGAAGAATGTGGTAATTTTTAAATTTTGGAGTTTAAAAATTTAGAAGTTGCATATTTTCGGAGTTTGATTTTTTATTATTATTATTATTTTTTTTCAATAAATCTTTAACTATCATTTATAAATAAGATTTTTATAATTAATGAGTGGACTCTACACATATAAATGATAACTAAATTATTGCACGGGTGAAAAAAATAAAAATTATGTTTTAAAATGAAGAAAAAAAATATTATATGATGGGTATTTTTTTTAAAAGAAGTTACTTCATGTTGGTAGTTTTTTTTTAAAAAGTTATTTTATAGGGTGTAATTTTTTTCTTAAGACATGTAAATAAATAAGAAATTATTTTACAAGTAAAAGATATAAATATTCTTAATTTATATTTTTGTTAATATTTTATTTTTTGTCTTTTGGTAATTTTATTGACTAAATTAATGTTGCTTGACTCGTAACATCAACTCAATCAAATTTTTTAAATATAATATAAATAATTAATATATTAAAAAAATAATTAACTAAATCTTAACGGTCGTTTTGATGCCAAACTCCAATTGAACTAAAGCCCAAAATCTCAAAACATTGTCAACAACCCAACTGCCCAATAGGCGTTAACCGATGACAATAAATAAATAAATAAATAAATAAATAAATAAATAAGGAAAAGATAAAAAGTTATCATTATAACATGTAAAATTAATTTAGTAAAAATAAATTTATTTGGATAATTATTTTGTACATTCACAATGAAATTTTTTAATTTTATGAGATTAAAAAATTATTATTTTAATTTTTTTATTTTTTAAATATATCTTAAAAATATGTGATAATTTTTTTTAAAAATTTCATTTTAAGTGTGCAGGATAATAATCTTTTTTTTTTTATCATCTATTCTAATAAATTTGATAAACATAACAAAATCAAATAATTTAATACAAAAAGTAGTAAATTATTAAACCTAAAATGTGATGTTATCAAAATATTTAATAAATCTTGTAAACTCATAAAAGAATATGTAATTTAGAAACAAAAAGATACAACAACTTATTTGATAACAATTATTAGATAAGTGATAACATTAAAAAGTTTTAGTGCTTTTATTATTATTTATATATCATATTATTTGTTTTTGTTATATATTTAACAAAAATAAATAATTTAGGGTTATTTTAATTGTTATTGAAAAATAAATTGAGTTTAAAAAGGTTCAAGTTTAAAAGATAGTATTTTAAAAGTGTGATGAAAAAAATATAATTTAAAAATTTTAAATATTTAATATTGCAATAAAAAGGTGTTATCATAACTTAAAATATCCAAAAAATACTTTAAAATAATAAAAAAGAAATTAGAATAACGAGAATAATAGGATTATTTGACTTCAAAAGTATGATTCTAAATTACAAAAATACTAAAAAAAAAAAATTTAAAAATATGAATTTAAAAACACAATTTCTTTTAAAAAGATCATTTTTTATATATTTAATATTAAGATTGCGATGAAACACGACGGTAAATCTCAAATTCTCAATGCTAAACGACTCCTTTATAACGTATTAATGCAACATTAATAACTGTAATTTTGAATAAAAAAAACTCTTTCAAATTCAAAGCGACTAGCTCTTCCCGATTTTCATCTTTTCTAGTTTTATTATCCGCTAAATCTAATCACTTTACTTTCCAGAAATGTACTTCAAGCGTAGAAGGAAACCCGTAATCAATTCTCCATCTTCTTCCAATCCTTTCCTTTTTTACTTCAAGAAAATGCTCAAAATTCTCAATTTAACTCCCTCGCGGATCAAGGATCTTCTTTTGGTATTTTCCCTTTTTGTTTCCATTTTTCTCGTCTTCCGTCATCCCCAAGCGCCTCTCCCACTCGCCATAAACGACCCATCCCCTTCCCCCACGCGCCGTCATCACCTCCTCTTCTCCATTGCTTCCTCCTCGAACTCTTTCCCCCGGCGAAGCTCCTATATTCGCCTCTGGTACACTCCACGCGACACCTGCGTCATCGCCTTCCTCGACCAACCCGTCTCCTCTTCGGCCGACCCCACTCTCCCTCCCGTCATCGTGTCCGGCGACACTAAATCATTCCCTTACACCTTCAAGGGCGGTCTCCGTTCAGCTATACGCGTGGCGCGTGTAGTCAAAGAAGCGGTTGACCGCAACGAAACGGGAATCAGGTGGTTCGTGTTCGGGGATGACGACACTGTTTTTATCGTTGACAATTTGGTAAAAGTGCTTTCAAAATACGACCACGAGAAGTGGTACTACGTTGGGGGCAAATCGGAGAGTTACGAGCAAAATTTGAAGCACTCTTTCGACATGGCGTTTGGCGGGGGAGGGTTCGCTATCAGTTATTCTTTGGGAAAGGTTTTAGGCAGGGTTTTGGACTCTTGCTTGATGAGGTACGCTCACTTGTATGGAAGCGATGCTAGGATTTGGTCTTGTTTGGCTGAGCTTGGGGTAGGTTTGACTCATGAACCTGGATTCCATCAGGTGATTATAGCATTTTTAAGATGTTGATCTTTGCATTTCTGTTATTGTCTTGGGTTATATTGATTGCAGTTTTAGATGTATGTGATCAAAGATCAAATATTTACATGAACAGACGCATTATATAGGATTGTTTGCTTGAAAATGAATTATGCTATGTTTGAAAAGATGAATTTGAAAGAGTGAATGTGGATTTGTTTGCTATATAAATTGTGAAAATGAAATGCGCGCATTATGCACAAATTACTTAACATGCAATATTCATATATGTTTGAAAGAGTATGAGAAGATGAATTTCAAATTCACCACTATAGGCATCCAAAAAATCCATGAATTTGAAAATAATCATGAGAGACATATTTACATGTACTTTATCATGCAATTTATACTAAATTTGAAATCCAAATCCTTTTCTTAAATTCAAATTACCAAACATAACCTAAGTGTTTTCTACCTTTTTTAAACTTTTTTTTAGTAAAAATTTTTTTATCATAGTTCACACAACAAAAATAATCTCGTTTTGTTAAATACACCATTGTTAGGAGAAGTTCTCCAAGGAAATAGTCAGTAACATTGATGGTGGGTTTTAATGGTTTTCTTGTATCTATAGGTGACTTTTCAATGAATTTGACAACATTTTTTTTTTTAAGAGACAAAGCAAGTATCACCTTAATGATAGTGATTGAATCACGCCTCAAAGCCACAATCTCTTTGATTTTAATTCTCAAAATCCCCGCTAGCCTTATTAATTTGATTCGTGCTGTCGGTGAGTTCTATTCAGAAGCATTTCTTGTTGCTTGAGCTGCTGTGGAATGCCATTTCTTTTCAAACATGATACATCATTGTAGGCCAGTTGAAATATTTATATCTTAGACATGCCAAAGATAGTGAAGAAAATCTGATTTGGATATTTTCAAGAGGCAAAAAAGCCGAGTGGTTATGTTGGTTTTGAGTTTTTACTGGTTTTATGCTGCTTGGGTCCTGTCAATGGATTTAGTAAGAGGCTGCTACTTGATTGATTTCAGCTTAGATGTTTTGAAGATTAGTGATTGAGCTTAAAAGAAAATTTTCAGTTTATTTATTTATTTTATTCAGGTTGACATGCGGGGTAATTTTTTTGGAATGCTTACTGCACATCCATTATCTCCTCTGGTGTCCCTTCATCACTTGGATGCTATGGAGCCACTCTTCCCAAATATGAACAAGACTCATGCTCTGGCACACTTCTTTAAAGCTGTGAATGTTGATTCTTCCAGGATTTTGCAGCAAACTGTCTGCTATGATCGTTTCAATTCATTGACTGTTTCAGTCGCATGGGGTTATGCTATTCAGGTTTATGAGGGCAATCAACTCCTTCCAGATCTCCTTTCACTACAGAAAACGTTTTCTCCATGGAAGAGAGGTGCGAATGTTGAGGCTCACTTTATGTTCAACACAAGAGAATTTCCTAGAGATTCTTGTAAAAGACCCCTAGTATTTTTCCTAGAAAGTGTTGTATCAGACAAAAATGTTGTCTGGAGCAATTATACCAGGCATTCTGATGGAAATTGCCTCAGAACTGATGCAATAAAGAACCTCAAAGAGGTCAGACTCGTATCACAGAAGCTAGAACTTGATATTGAGCAGGTATGAATTAACTGATGTTTGACCTTTGGAAATTTTAACTTTTAGCCATATTTTTGTATTGTCAATATCCCTGTACTTCCATATTCGTGTCTCTGAAATTATTGCCATTTTACAAATTTAGCCTCCTCTGTTCCAGATGATGGCTCCTCGTCGGCAGTGCTGTGAGATTTTGCCTTCATATAATGAATCAATGTTTATCAACATTAGAAAATGTGGAGTTGATGAATTGATTTCCATGAATATCTAGCACTTCTGCCAGGATGACTGCTGTTGTGTGAAAAACTGAAGCAGAGACAAAGCATACGGAACTTCAATCAACTTTTTCTCACTTCATGCTCTAAACTATGAGGTATTTTCTTGTTGCTTTAGATGTGTGTTTGTTGAAATGAATGGATTTAATGATCTGCATATTCAATTTTGTGCAATGTTCCCCAGCGGCAAAAGGCTTAGTTGTTGTCTATGTTGCTCCGACTTTTCATTTTTCTTGAAGTACTCGTGTCCGACGCATATCCGGACATGGGTATAAGGATATGATCCTCCAAGGACCCATCAAATACATAAAAATCTTAGAAAAAATTGAACATACCTGTGTCCGACATTCACACCTGTATCCGAATAACATAGGTGGTTGTTGTTGGTACATGTGGAAAATGCTCTTTTCGATTGTAACAATCATCACATGCCATTTCTGTTACTGTATTTACTTGAAGGCCCGATGTTTCAACAGGTGAAATCTTGTAGATTCTAAGCTTTGTTGCTCCAATTCTTTATTTTTTTTTAAGTACCCGTGTCCTATGCATATTCGGACATGGGTATAGAGATATGATCTCCCAAAGACCCTCTAAATACATGAAAAAACTTAGAATAAATCAAACATATCCACGCCTGACACTCACACCCGAATCCGAGTAACATAGTTCTAAGGTTCGATTTGGATAGGCGGTGAGATTGGCTCTGGTGAAATTAAAAACAGCGATCGAGGTAAAATTAATTATTGTACAGGTGAGATTGAGTACTGTGCGGTGAGATTAAAATTAATGGTGGAATATGTGTTTGGATTCAAAAGCAGCGGTGGCGATAAGATTAATTGTAGTGAGAAGAGAAAATGACTATTAAAGACATTAGATAAAAATGTGTATATGTATAATAAAATTTTTAGTTTATTTGATATTTATAAAATTAATAAATAATTAAATTTATATTTATATCAAATAATATTTTTGTATTTATTCTTTATTATTCATTTAATTATTATTTTCATTTAATTCCTATTAATTTTATAAAATTTATATATTTATAAAATTATTATATAATAATAAAATTTGTTATATATTTATTATATTAAAAAAAAAAAAACTCAAAGGTTATAATGATGGGAGGATCTTTTATTCCATTGGAGCAGCATGAATGCTTTAATGGAAAAAAAGAGAGCAGCACGGTTATCAAATAGCTTGTTCGGTGCGGTTGCCAAAACGTGGCTCCCTTTGTATCCAAAGGGAGCCTAAGTAAATTATAAGTTTTCTGTATGGTTGAGATTTGTAAGCCTTGTTAGAACAGGTATTTCCTTAATAACTGAGTTGGATTTTTTTCTAATAATTGCCATGCCTTATCTTCAGGTAAGGTACTCATGACTTGGATTTTTGGATTTAGCATTTTGAGTGACCACTGCGTTAAATATTCGAACATTGGAATGGCCTTTGATCAAATGGAAGCTGCTCCGACAATCTTTCCTTTTAAGATTTGGTAAAAGGTGACTGAGGATTTGGCTGTTTGTTTTGTTTAATTGATTGGCCTAATTTATTAATTGATTGATTACCCTTGGAATTTGATTGAAGGAGGTATGTCAAGAAAGATAACATCAAAATTTGATTGAAGGAGGTAATATTAACAACAATAATAATTTTAACACATCATGGAAAAAAAATTCGATTTTGATTACCATGTAGCTGTATCCTGTATATGTTTTCATGTTGTGAAATATAAATGA
This sequence comes from Fremontodendron californicum, assembly GCA_030761205.1. Lineage (NCBI taxonomy): Eukaryota > Viridiplantae > Streptophyta > Magnoliopsida > Malvales > Malvaceae > Fremontodendron > Fremontodendron californicum. The sequence continues at coordinate 4,715,419 of JAULJL010000025.1, read as the reverse complement.
AGTTTTTGTGAAGTGAATAATGTTGATTTTATTCTTAATGCCATGCCATGTGGCTGATATCTGATTGTGCGAAAATTTTGAATTGAATTTTTGTGATTCCCACAATGACGATCAGCCTCTTTCTTTTTTTTTTTTTTTTTTTTTTTAAACTTTTCTTCGACTCTTGAGTATCGTTACAGGGTTGTAATCGAGCTGCTCAAGATCGAATTGAAACTTGCAGCTCGAAACGAATTTTGAGCTTGATCAAATTTTATTTTTAGAATTTGAGCTTGATTTGATATAAAAAATCGAAGTGCTTAAACTTGCTCGATTAGGTTAGTTTATTTAATAAAAAATTAGTTTGATTTTCATGTTTAGTTTCAACTCGACTATTTGTGTTCGAATTAGAGTTCAAATGGTTTGATAATGATTGAGTTGAATTTGAAAAAAAATTTAACTGGATTTGAACGGTTCTCGTTTACACCGTAGTAACGGACGAGAATTTGAAACTGAAAAAGAAAAAGGCTAAAAGAGAAAGAAAACAACATGAACGAGTACTTTATCCGCAATTATTACAATTTAGTCTTCAATTTAAGATTATTATCTTATACGTGAAGTTTTTTAATTTCAGAATTAAAAAATTGTTACATATTTTATTTATTTATTATTATTTTAAATATAATCTAAGGATATATGATAATTTCATAATTTTGTTTGTAAAATTAAAAAATTTTATTATCAGTGTATAAGATAATAATCTTTCAACTTATTAGTATGCTTAAATATATCTTTATTATTTTTTGTTTGGAAGTAAAGGTAAATTGGAGATGTCAGCCTAGTTAATTGATAATTGGTGGCTAATATGAATGAATCTTTTTAATTGGTATCTATAAATATTAATTATTTAATTATAAATTTTAAAAAATATATTATTTTTATTGAATTAAAAAAAAATCACGAGATTTTTTTGGATCCAGTCCTTAACCTCTCCTACTTCATGCTTAGTTTCTTGAAGTTCAACAATCAGTAATTTCTACGAAAACGGCATTGAAATTTCAGCTAAACTAGTAGTTGTCATTTTATTTTGTTATTTTAACATTAAAAAAATAATAATAAAGTATTTGTTTGTTTAATACCAGTATCTTACGTAACCCATGGAAAGTGTCCCCCCAAGTCCCAATCAATCAATCCTTGATCATTAAGATAAACTACTCTCCATCTCCGCCACATTAGTCAATTGTCAACCTGATCAAGTCTTTGGGAACGAATTCGTATCTGGTGAGTCCACCAACTGGGCAATTCTCATTTGCAAAAAGGATTCTACTTCTTTGTTTTGGCCGACCTAACTTTTTTTTTTTTTTTTTTTTTATAAAAATGTTCAAATGTCGGACACATGTTCGATACTAATATAGTTTTAATATGGTAAAATATATGTTGAATATGTTAAAAAATTAAAAATCAAAATATGATTAAAACATGATCGGATACGTTCATGATATATATATATATTTTTTTAATATGAAATCAACAATGAATAATTTGACTTCAATGAAAGTTTTAAGATTTAAGTTTTTTAAATTTTTAAAATAATTTTAAAAAATTAAAAAGATATTTATCAATTTTAAATTTTTATTATAGATTATTATATAAAAAATATTTTTTTACGTGTCCGTGTTTCCTACCCAAATAGCTAAACTTGAAGCGTCAAATCTATGTTCCATATATACGATTAATATATATCTGGCTTAATGACAAGATAACTGTGTCTATCTGCCATCAATATTGAAAATGCAGCTTTTGAAGTTGCTCTCCAAAACCCAATCTTCTTCCCATCTGCTGAACTTCATTTTGGTCTCATCTTTTGTTTGTGTCACCTATCTTCTCGCATCAGTATTGTTAGTCCACAACACAAAGCCGCCGCCGCCGCCTCTACATGTATATTCCTCCTCCCAAGATGCCTATGCACCAACTACAATGGAGCATATAGTGTTTGGGATAGCTTCAAACCAGAATTCATGGCCAAAACGAAAGGAGTACGTTAAGCTATGGTGGAAACCTGGTCAAATGCGTGGCTGTGTGTTCCTTGAAACCATGCCTCCAAATGTAACAACTTCAAGGGATGATAATAATAATAGTACTCTGCCTCCGATATGTATCTCGCAGGACACTTCAAGGTTTCGTTACACTTACAGAGGCGGTCTCCGATCAGCGATTCGGGTGGCGCGCGTAGTTTTAGAGACCGTTGCCGCCTTTAATCATTCTAATGTACGCTGGTTCGTTTTTGGGGATGATGACACCGTTTTCTTTCCGGAGAATTTGGCAAAGACGCTTTCGAAATATGATCATCGGCTTTGGTATTACATCGGGGCTGGCTCGGAGGTTTATGAACAGAACAGGGTTTTTGGATTTGGAATGGCGTTTGGTGGAGCTGGTTTTGCTATAAGTTATCCTCTGGCTAAAGTTTTGGCAAAAGTTTTTGATTCCTGTATTGAACGCTATCCTCATCTCTATGGAAGTGATTCCAGGGTCTACTCTTGCTTGACAGAGCTTGGTGTAGGATTGACAACCGAGCCCGGCTTTCATCAGGTATCAATTGGCTTTATTGTTCCGACTTTTCATTTTCTTAAAGTACTCGTGTTCGACCTATATCCGGATATGAATACAGAATATGGTCATCCAAAAATCCTTCAAATACATGAAAAAAATTGAACATACCCGAGTTCAATTAACATAGTTAATTGGTTAAATTCACCATTTCATGTTATTAGCAGTAACAGTTAGAATGAAACTTTGTGCAGATTTGTTATGTTTCTTAAGTTCTTTTGTTTTTGTTTTTGGTTACCTTGAATTTCAACCAGTTTGATGTCAGGGGAAATACATTTGGTTTGTTGGCTGCCCATCCATTGACACCCTTGGTTTCACTCCATCACATAGATCATATGGACCCAATCTTCCCCAACATGACTACTACTAAGGCTATGGAACATTTATTTCATGCTGCTAATGTCGATTCTGAGAGGATTTTGCAACAAACAATATGCTATGATCGTTGGTTTTCATGGACAATTTCGATTTCTTGGGGCTATGCTGTTCAAATATATAGCAAACACATATATTTACCAGATGTTCTCCCTGTGCAAGAAACATTCAGGCAGTGGAGAAAGGGAAATGTTTTAGCAGGAAAGTACACTTTTAACACAAGAGAGTTTCACCCAGATCCTTGCCAGAGACCCACAATTTTCTTTCTGGACAGTGTATCTTCTAGTAAGCATGGAATTAAGAGTTTTTACAAGAAATCTTATGAAAATTGCACACTTTACATGGGTTCACCAAGGAAACTTGAAGAAATCAGAGTCTCCACTAAGAAGCTAGACCTCAATTATAAACAGGTTCTACTTCAGCTTTAATCTTTCCTGATGCCCTTTTTAATGCTGTTATGATTACAATCTATGTTACTCCGATTTTTCATTTTTTTTGAAATATCGACACATATTTAGACATGGGTACGGGGATATGATCCCAAAAACTCTCCAAATATATGAAAAAACTTATAATAACTCGAACGTACCTGTATCGGACACATACCCGTCTCTGACACTTACACCCAAATCCAAGTAACATAGATTACAATTGAGAGGCTTATGCTATCTTTTCTTCTACTAAGATGCAGGCACCAAGAAGGCATTGTTGCGACGTGTTACCTTCTACGTCCGGCGAACTTTTGGACATTGCAATAAGGGAATGCAGCGAAGATGAACTAATTTACATGCATGCATAGATGTTTAACTTCAAATAATGCTTATGGCCTATGTTACTCGGACTCGAGTGCGAGTGTCGGATACGGGTATATTCAATTTTTTATAAGTTTTATCATGTATTGTAAGGATGCTTAAAGGGTCATATCCCCATATCCATGTCCGGATATACGTTGAACACGGATGTCAGATACAAATACTTCAAGAAAAATGAAGAGTCGAATCAACATGCTAATACACAACAGGTTCTGGAAGTTATAAGGACAGAGCCCCTTAGATCCTTTAATTAGATTCAGTTTTTCTTTGTTCTGGCCTGCTGGGAAAGTTGAAAGGGTCCATAATTTAGGTTGGACCTCAACTGCTGAAAGTTCATGTATGTTCTTCAGTTTTCAATTTTCAATTTTCAAGTTGTTAACTAAATTATGGTGTTCCAAGAAGGCAAGCAAAGGAAATCCAGATTTTTAGGGATTTGAGAGAAAGAGAGATGGGAACTGGGAAGGTTTCATGGGAAGAAATTTAGCTGTGGTCTAAAAGAAGCTTTAAACATACAACATTACAGAGTCTGTTAATACTCAATACTGTATCATGTTAAAAGGAACTTGTGAATTACTCAAAGGAAATTTGTTTTTAATTGTTTTTTTCTCATTAGTTTTATAGTTTTTTTGGGCCTATATGCAAATTTGGTCCTCAAATTATGTAATTTAAATCTTTTGGGCTCTTATTCATTTATTTGAATCAATTTGATTCTCATTCTATTATTTTTATCAATTGTAAATAAATTTAATTGAAAGATCACATACGAACTTAAGTATCAATTTCGTTAAATTTAGGTAAAATTAATTAGAAATTGATCAAAAATTGATAAAAAAATAAGTCAAAAATTGATTTGAAATTGATAAAAACGTTAAATTTAAGCTAAATTGATCAGAAATAATAACATGAGAACTAAATTGATCCAAATAAAAAGTTAAAGGCTAAAATAATACAATTTGTATAATTCGAGGATAGAATTTACATTTATGCTTTTTTTTTTGGTCCGTATCTTGAGATGCACTTATAACTTTAATAATAATGCAATTGTCCTAATAAAAATTAAAGAATAAAACAAGAAATGCAGTTTTAACTTTTGCAAGAGATAGGTACTTTGGTATAGTTAGACATAGGAACTGCAACTTATTAATATTTGTATAAAGTTAGAATTTTAAAAGTTCCTCCGGATATGTTTCTGCAGAATTAGAAACAAACTGTTTTGAGACTTTGAGATTGGCCAATCCCATGACCATGAGCATGTAATTTCTCGTGCTCAGGATCTTGTATTGCTAATTTGCTACAGGCGTAAAATGTGAATATATATATATATATATATTTTGCTAAATAAAATCTGAATATCTAATATAGTAAACCCATGCAAAACTCTTCAGTGCCCTATCCGATTGTGGTGGTGTACGTTTATTCTCTTATCTCATATCGATTCCCAAAGTGTGTGGTACGTACGTTTATAAAAGATTTCGCGCTTAACAAAATCATCATATTTTATTAAGTGACGTGTTCCTTCTCTAAAAAAAAAAAAAAAAAAAAAAAAAAACATGCAAAACTTGAGCTAGAGGGCACGAGTTTCATTTATCTGGAGCCTTTGTGTTGTATAGTTTCCTAACACAAGTAATATATGCCTTTGGGCTTTCGACAGAACACGAATTTCACAAGTTTCCAGTTCCTGCTGGATATTTATTTCTCAAACAAACCAAATTTTCTTTTATCATTTTTATGTCGAGCATGGGAATTCGAACTCTAACTCTTAGTATTCATTACTAATTAAATCAAATGTTTGGTGGCGTAGATGAAAGAAGCTTTTAAATCATGGATAAGTTAGTACTTCATATTAAATTATTAGTGAACCGAGTTTAACCCAATTAGCTTCATGTAAACTATCTTTAAAATATGATATTCAACATATTTAAAATTCGAGTTTCAACATCTGTAATATCTTTTTTCTATCCTCATACTGCAATTTTATATATATATATATATATATATATATGATGGCCTAATCTCTTACAAGTAAGTTGCTACAGTATTGAGGGCCATGCATGCTGTCCAAGCCTATCCACCCACGGTAATGTAATTCGTGGATCTTATCTTACTAAGTTACTACGCATTCAAGTTTGTTTTAACTAAATAAAATTGTAATGCGCTTGTAGAGAAACATCTATGTTTTGAAGCCAATATTATCTGATAACCAAAAAAAAAAAAAGAGGACAATGGGTAACACCAGCAAACCGAGAGCTAGCTAAGTTAGATATAATTAACAATCTTACGCAGCAAAAAGAAAGCCACTCACTCCCGACTCCAAGACTCAACTGAACTCAATCGTTTTGACTAACATCATTGAAGTAGGAACCAAACAATTGGGAGGGGGGGGGGGGAATCAAAAGAAGAAAAGGGAAAATCATTCCTTACTGAAGAATCAGAAATCTATATCCAGGGAAGAAAAACTTTTGACAGAACAAGAAAATTATCCACCATAGTATTAACTTGCAGTATTGGGAAATTCTGGCTCCTTCAAATTAAATTAAAATACACAAAAGGAAAAAGACCAATTTAAGATTAAAAATTTTATAATTTTACATGCTATGCAATAGCAATAGCAAGAATCATATACATACAATTTAGTAAGCCTGAGATGTGAAGCTAGGAAAATTATTGTATAGGATCTCCAACATTGTACAATGAGGTCACCTAAGTTACACCAACACTACATGTCGGCCTCCTAGACATTATGCCAAGCCCTTCTCTCATCCGTACAAAATGGATGAAAAAGAGAGATCACCTCTAATTAATTCACTGCCATGGTGCCAGGGAAGGGACCGGTGGCCGTTTTGCCAATGAAAAAAAATTAATCATTAAATCTGCAAAATTTAGTTTCGGAAACCAAAAGGAGACTTCCTTCTGCTTCCACCTTCTCCGTACTGTTCGTTCCATTTTCTCAGCTCATTCATGCTTGTAGCATCATAAGCAACAGATGGACCCACCTGTTTTACCCAAGAACCATGCATCAAGTTTATAATTCAGACAGGCTTACAAGAACAAGGTACTCAAATCATCATCATGTTTTAAACAGAATAACCAATAACTATCCCTTAAGACAGCTTAAACACAGGTACTCAGAACATGCTTTACTCGGGAAAGTTGACAAGTTGGAATGAAAATAAGCTCATAGCGTGAATCAGTAATATTATTAATCTCCGCTCTGTAATGTAAAACTGTTGTCTATTATGTTCAACTGAGGAAATTGTTTATGTTTATGCTATACAAGTATAATTTAGCATTTCATATTAAACAAGGCAACAGAATCAAAATACATGTATTAATACACTTACCTTGGCTTTTGACTGAATAAAGTCATCCAAATTAAGGGGCCTTAATAGCGCAGCTGCATCATTTTTGCCACCCTGGAAAATCAAGATGTCAACACAAGAGTCAAACAGTACACTTTTATTTTCTACAAACCAAATATACTGACTGTTTTTTCACATACATGACACTTCTGTAACTAAATGTGATACCAAGACCTATGTTGCTCCGATTCTTCATTTTTCTTGAAGTACCCGTGTCCGACACATATTCGGACATGGGTATGGGGATATGATCATCTTTCAAATACATCGAAAAACTTAGAAAAAATTGAACATACAGGTGTCAGATACATACCCGGATCCAACACTCGTATCCGAGTCCAGACTACTAAGGATCTCTCATTATGCATAGTGCAGAAAAATAGTGTGTAATAGTTTCTAGCAAAATGCTATAAAAGATGCAGAAAGAAAATGCAGGAGGTCCATAAGAAATATGAGAGGAATGATCCAAATCAAAATAAAAACATAAGTGAAACATCAGATTACTAGCCTAGAACTAGAAGCACTATAAAACCAATACATCATTTAAGTACACAAGCAGGTACCTTCTTTTCTTCTTCTAGAAGTTCTTGCACAGGCCTGTATGCTGCAGCTATACATAGGTTCTGCACTTCAAATAATGGAGAAAAATGAGTCCACTATATTCAACACTTCAATTGACACTAAAATCAGCACTTTACCTTCAAATCACTGCCAGAATACCCCTCAGTTGCATTTGCAAGTTCGTCAAATGAGAAATTAGGTCCTAAATTCTCTTGTGCGAGAAATATTTTCAGTATCTTCATGCGGTTTCCAGCATCTGGTAGGTCAACATATATCCTAGATGGCCACCATACAAAATGCATAAGCAATACTGGTTATTACCATAATCGTTAGCAAATAAGAGGAACTTGCTTGCAGAACCTCATGACTGTCAGATTTACCTTCTTGGTAAGCGGCGAATAACAGCATCATCAAGATCAAATGGCCTATTTGTGGCACCAAGGATGAGGATTCTTTGGCTATCTTTTGACCTTAATCCATCCCAAGCTGCCATGAACTCATTTCTCATTCTCCTAGTTGCCTCATGCTCAGAACCACCGCCACGAGCACCCAGCAAACTGTCAACCTATGATGCAAAATTCAATCCCAAAATGTAGTCCCAAACGTCAAGAAAAATGGCTCAAAATCTTAGAAAAAGGAAATGTAATTGAAAACAACCCTCTGTGGAGCCCTAACATGGTATTCATGTGTATTGAAAAAAGGCACGTTGTTCATGTGAACTTGCAAAGTATTACATGTTGCAATTGATTAAAAGTATGCATGTTGCAAGACATTAATTGACAACATGGTTTTCAACTAAAATTTCCAAGGAGCTCATGAAGCGGGCCTCTTTTAATCAATTCCTTCATAGTACATGAAGTTTATTCTCCTTGGAAACTTTGTACATTTCACAAGAATTTCCTAGGCCTCATTTATTTATAGCATGGAGTATGTCGTGGTCCCTTTCTTCATTTCTTTTCTCTGTCATGTATCTTATAGGATAGAGGACCTCGCAGGAATTATTCTGTTTCTGAAAAGAGAGAATACCGGTTCTCTCTTTAGAAAGGAAAAAGTATCTAGTATAGGAATGATAATATTCACTTAAGATACAGTTCATTCAACCTTTGAGTCTTTCCTGAAACAGTTGTAATGATAAATTAATTATGTTCGGGACAGCTTACTACAAAACATTTTTTTCCAAGAGGAACTCACCTCATCAACAAATATAATCACTGGAGCCAGCTTGCTAGCAAAGGAGAAGAGAGCCTTGGTGAGCTTTTCAGCATCTCCAAACCACTGTGAAGAAGAGAAAAGTAATATCAGATTTTAAGTATTTCCAGGGCAAAACATAGACAAAAAAAAAAAACTCAGAAATAAATCAGAGAATTTTTTTCTTTCTCTATCTTTATAGTCTTCATTTTCTTTCTTCCCTTTTTTTCCTTTGGCCATGATGTATAAATTAACACAGATGGTTTGTCCAATTGACATGCCACCATAGGTAGTATCATTACTCTAAACACCAGCACATCCTCAGTTGTCACTAAACCCTCAATCTAATATTAAACTTATATGAATTATTTCAACATCAAAAAATGATAAAATAAAATGAAGATATGGAGTAAGAATTAAGAAATATAGTACAAACAAATCAGAGACATTTAGACAAAACAAAGTGCTACCACTTGCATGATACAAAGTTGCCTAGCATGAAAAACAATAAAGTACTCATCCAGTTGCAAACCCAAAAGTTGGGTAAATATTCATCACTTAGATATTTCAGGCTGAGTTTTGATCTGCCTCAATCATAGAATTGTTACTTGAAAATGGAAATGTTACTATTATATTTTTAATTTCAAAAGGACTCAGAGGGGATTCTTAGTTTTTAAAGATAATTTTTCGTCATTTCCTTATACATGAATTGGGTTGTTTTGAGCTTCGATGTTTGGGCTTTTTGAGACTTATTGGACCTTGGGTTATTTTCGGCTTGGTTGGAGGGAGAGAAACAGAAAAGGCAAAAGGAAGAAACAAATAGTGAGAGACCAAAAGAGAAAGAAGAGAGAGAAGGGAGAGGAATCTGGTACACAGAAAAGGAGGGAATAGGGGCGAGAATAGGAGCCATAGGTGCCGGCTTACACCTTGCCAATCCCAAAAAAGAAAGGGAAAAAATGGAGTTTGATGAGTCCATTTAAAGGTAAAATTTTATTATTTTAATGGGAACTTATGATATTCCATGGGAGAGAGCCATGAGAAAAGTCCAATGTTTTTCTTTTTTTTTTCTCTTTTTCATTCTTTATTTAAATTTAAGTTGTTTTGGCTTTTGGAGGTTAACTGTGCTGGTCAGCTGAGTTTTTTTCATCTTAAAAGTCAAGAATTTTAAAATGATATATTGTGAGTTTGACACATTGACTCTTCTTATTGGTTGATTAGATTACATTTATAACTTTAGTTTTGTTTTTTTAATTCTAAAAGCATTTTTTACCTTCCATAATTTCTTTTTTTTTACTCTTTTTTTTTTTTACAATTTGAGAGAAAGCAAGAGATATAAAGGAAGTTTAAGATATCAATGAAACAGAAAAAATAGAGGAGAGAGAGCTAAAATAAATAATAAATATAATATTTATTGAGGCAAACGAATATAAAAAGGAAGTTTTTATTTTACCTTCCATAATTTTTTTTTTTTACAATTTGAGAGAAAGCAAGAGATATAAAGGAAGTTTATCAATGAAAGAGAGAAAATAGGGGAGAGAGAGCTAAAATAAATCATAATTAAAATATTTATTGAGGCAAACAAATATTAAAAAAATCATGTATAAATTGTACGATAAACACAAATAATTTTTTTATGCTAAACATTAAAAGCAAATAATATTTAAATCATTAAAATTATATATTTAATTACTCATTTTTTTTAATTATTCTATTGAACATGCTATTTAAAATTCTTTTGAGTAGGACTGTCATTTGTAAAATTTAGAAGTTGTTTATTTTTAATATTATGTCATTAACATTAATTGTCTTTTTCAATAAAAATTTTGTTAACAAAATTTGATTAGATTGATATTAACATGTTTTAATACATAAAAAATATAATTTTTTAAAATTTTATTTTTAAAAAAATATATATTTACTAATTTTACTAACAAAAATTTCCCCGCAACAATGCGGAGGTAAATTTCTAGTTTGATAGAAACAGACGAGTATCAAGCTGCAGAACGCGGTGCCAGAACGACTGCAGGGTCTACAAAAAGAAACAGGTACTAAAATCCTATATTGCTCTAACTCTTCATGTTTCTTGAAGTATCCGTGTCCGACACATATCCGGACAATGGTATGGGGATATGAGTCCCCAAGGACCCTCCAAATACATGAAAAAACTTAGAATAATCAAACATATCCATGTCCGACACTCACACCCAAATCCGAGTAACAGCTAAAATCTCATTAAGTTGTTAACATTATTTTTTGCATACCTTAGATGTAAGAGTTGAACCAGTTATGCTGATAAAGTTTGCTCCCGCTTCTGTTGCCAATGCCTTAGCAAGAAGGGTTTTCCCAGTTCCAGGAGGACCAAAAAGTAATATTCCTTTGCAAGGCTGAAAAGAGCTTCACACAGTTACACACAGCAAACTTATCCAATTTCCATTAGCATCCACAGAAATATAAAAGGTCAAATACCCGCAATAAATTTCCACGAGAAAAAAGTTCAGGCCTCCTCGTTGGAAGAATGACAAGTTCATTCAATGCTTTTTTCACTTCTTCAAGAGCACCAATATCATCAAATTTGACACCAATTTCACCAGGTGGTACCACTGCTGAAACAAAGTTGCTTTCATACTCATCCTTTGCAAGGTTCTGCAAAATTTACATGAAGTAAACTCAGTAGTCAGTATTGATGTCACATTCAAGTTTCAATATTCTTTATAAATAATGTGGATGAGATTCATGCCTTCAAGTCTTGTGCAGGCTTTCGAGATAATGTTTCTTGCTCCTTCAACCTCAAAACTGCAATTTCAAGGCTTCACATGAAAGGAAGAAAAGTAAAAATCGAGTGGTGGAATCCTTGATGTTTGTTATGCATGTATAGGGCATACATACACATGGTAATAACATGCATGCACATGCTTATCAGTTTATGGAGGCATACCTTTCACGAGGTAGACATAATCTTTCGCCTTTTATGGAAGCGAGTGCGCATGATGATAAGTAATGGTTTTTGGCCCAACCAACAACTTTCTCAGCTTCTGCCAACAAAATAAGAAGGGGAGATTAGTACCAAAATGTTTTGTGATACAAGAAATATTAATCAATCTCATTTGCTACAGACACCAAAAGTGGTATGCCCAGTTATCCAGCACAAGCCAACAGAACCAGCATAAACAATGGTCAAATTTTCAGCTTCTCAAATTAACAAGGCCATATTGCAGCCACAAGGGCAAAGTTGGGAATGCCAACAATAACATCACATCATTCACATCTCAAGAGTTAAAATGAAATTGACTTCGTTTTAGTGGTCAAATTGACTCATTCGTACTACACTATGATCATATTTGTTCTTGAACAAGTAACTTTGACATACAAGAACATGGATAAACATTCTTTATCATTTTTCTGTCAGGGGCATAAATTAAATTTACAACTATTTAATCAAAATAAAAATTGCTGAAAGTACATTCATTTCAATCCTTACTCCCCTTTGTCAGTATCACACCGTCAGTATTTGCATGTAATAGGTCCAAACATGACAGCTCATTTTCTTCAAGAACCTGCAAGACAATTTTGCTTCGGCAGTAAAATTCCCACAAACAAAATGTTTCAATTTTATCGCTCAGTTTTATTTGCACTCCACAACTGAAATCAAGTTCAATCCTTTTAAACGTAAAATTGACCAGAAAATATACCAAAAAAATAAAATTGAACCTGACTGCATACCTTTTGTAATTCATTTACATTGCTTCTTGATATCACGATTTTCCGATCCTCATCAAGCTGTTTATTAAATATTCTAAGGAGATCTTCCTCCTGGAAAGAGTAGCAAAAGATTAGAAGAGAGACAGAGACGTTGGGATAGCTAAGAGTATTCTTAAGTTTTTTTTCTCTTTTTCACTTAGAATTACCTTAGGAGGATGTATACACAAAACATTAGTAAAGAGCTTATATATTTCATCATCAGCAGTTCTCTTGGTCGCTTTAAGTCCCTCAGTAAGGTGCTTCAAAGGGAGAGGCTGCAAAACAGAAGTAACTCATGTTAAATGATTTCTCAGATAGAAAGAGACAAAGCTTGAATTCAAGTGGTAATCAAGAGTCACAACAACAAAAACACTTTACAAACTATAAACATGAAAACGCTAATAAAAGAACCTCCTTTTCATATTTAATAACATGTGTAGCTCGGGTTCGAGCATCCCCACCCCCAATCCCAATGATCAAAAAAATAACATAAACATCAATTACTTGATTCTTCAATAATACACCTGTTCCAAGCAAAAGAAACAGCTTGCATGGGGAAAAATCATCACTCAAGCCATAACCATGCCTACAGAGAACACATCTGAGATGAAGACCTAGAGATTTTCAGCTCCTTGCAAACCATACTCCAGCAAACGCCCCTCCCCCCCATCTAGGCATTAAGCACTTAAATGACCAAGAAAGTTTTCTTGCGAGGATTCAAAGTTTAGAAAGAAAAATGCAGCTATGAGACAGCTCTTGAACCAAAACATAGGTTTTGTTCCAAGGAATTGAAGTTTAGAAAGTTGCGAGTCAATTGATTGAGATCGATTAGATAGAGGGAGAATGATCCTGACCAAGAACATAGTTAAAATGATATATTGCCGAAGCTTCTATTAGCAGTATAATTACAGCCTACAGGGCAATTAAAATGACCTAATAAGGAAGTTAATAATAGCTGATAAAAAATTTTCAAAAAACCCAACCAAGACGAAACTAAAGGGTCAACACTTGCAGAGAAAGATGACTTCCATGCCAAATACATTATAGTTTTTTTTTTTTCAAAATACATTATAGTTAAGTTAGCAAGCATTACCAGTTTTGCAAGGCGACCAAGATTTGGGAGTATCAACGTCTGTTGAAGATGGCAGTAGCGATTATAGACAGAAAAAGGGAAAACGTTAACACTAATAATTGAGAGGTAAAAGTTTTAAATAAACACAAGCAACAGCTTATGAGCTGGAGTTTGTTTTTATGTGAGTGCATGCATTCTTCAGTTGAATTTGTTAAAATACACAGAGAATATGGAGTGCTTCAGATATCAGATTCAATGCTTACAAATTTCTCTTTCTCCTTTGACCCTGTTTCAACTCTGTTCTGCCCGCAAATCAAAACAACAGGACCTGATAATTTGTCAAACATTTCATGAACCCTGCTGACAAACTCTTTATGATTTGACTTGGGAACCGCCCTAGACAACCATTGCAAAGAATCTTGAAAATATACAATAAGAGGTTGCATGGAACGCAAAACCTGAAAAGAAGGCAAAACCAAACATCTATGACTAAGGAAGTCCAGGTTAAGACTCAATTAATATGTCAAGAAACAGCTTTATCTGTAGACTAAGCAAAAAGTGGTATAATTCTTCAAGGTGTTTTTGGGCACTTAAATTTTGACTTCAATTTTTTCAAATCTTTATTTGAAATTCATGAATTTATACTTTGTGTGGATGAACTTAGGATTGAAAATTCAAGACTTTAAACCTTGAGAACAGAGACAACTTTAATTGGCTTGAATTTGACAAATTCCTAATTTGAAATGTCATTTGAAATCCGAATTTGAACTTTTTAAAATTCCTAGTGTATTTGCCTCAAATCAAAATTCAGTTTTTCAAAATCACTGCCAAACAATGAATTTGAATTTTAAAATCAAAATCCAATACAAGTTCCCAAACAGGCCATAAAGGAACAATGGAAGGCAGAAGAAGAAAATAAGTGTTATGCATAATGCCAAAGGCCCCTCTGGGGCCAACCAGGCATTGAAGTTTACCTCATGCAGCCAAAAGGGAATAGATTTTGTTGGCTATCACACATTAGTTTTTAGTGCAACCTCTAAAACCAAGAATAATGGAATTTGGAGCAAAGAACAAATAAATAATTTGAACCACTGATGTTATGGTAAGGTTTTCTCTTCCTTTTCATTTGAATCACTCCAGTTATTAATTATAGTGGAATATGCTAGTCGAAGTTGGGAGAACAACATATCTGAAAATTTTACCTCACATAAAGCTTCCATGGCAATATAGTAGTCCTCTGCCTGAGTATCATAATCATGCTCAATGTCCTTAACTGTAGACAAGTCATCAGTTTGTTTAAAGTTAGATGAACACCTTGCTGACACTAACAGCAATAAATTAGATTCAAATAAACAGAGTCATAAGTGCGTGCACAAAAAAGAATAGATCAATTCAAATCAAAAAAATTCTTACATAATATAATATCTAACAAATGTAACAGAATATATTAACATCTTGAAGGCATAAAGTTTTACATATATAGAAAATACAACGTTTTATACACAGGATCTCAAGCCTAGGCAAGAAGAAAAATATCCTCCTTCATACAACTAGCCAAAAGAGAAGTTGAAAAATAGTTGTGTCATCTCAACCTATGTTGCTCTGACTCTTCATTTTTCTTGAAATACCCGTGTCCGACACCACGCATATCCGGACATGGGTATGGGTATGGGGATATGATCCTCCAAGGACCCTCCAAATACATGAAAATCTTAGAAAAAATTGAACATA